>JAQFZF010004551.1:0-10474 GCA_034695365.1 Enchytraeus norvegicus
CCCTGTCTCTCTACATCTCTTCCTATTATCCTAAATGATATCTCATTTTCTCCTCTCTATCTCTAACTTCATATACATTTCCCTAATAGCCCACTTTCTCTTTCCATCTCTCTTTCTCTGCTTTGCTGTTCTTTCTGTCACATGCCCGGCTGTATGATCAACGCTATGAGCAAGCTTGCTATGTAAACAACAGATCCGGAAGTAATCCTCGGCAATGCCTTGAGGGATCATTAATAATTTATTCATGCATATATATATTAATTTACACCAACTCAATGGTAAAAATAATATATTATGAAATCAAACTTAATACACTGTATTAATTCACTGTGCTTGCACAGGTCCAGGCTGCCACACCGGTTGTGTCGTTTCGCTGCATGGCTACTTGACTTTCCATTGTCCATTCCGAAGGAACAAGGTTGCATTTTGGGTGTGGTAAAGGCATGGCCTTTTTAATAGGCTCAACTTGATCATCGATGGGGTGCTCATTAGTGAGCGTGATAACAGACTGTGTTTCAGAATATATACCTTGGACCGGCATGCCATTTGGCAGTACACTAGAGATAGAGATAGATAGTTGCATACTTGTGGTTAATGAAGCTCCTGGGCCAGCGTTTGAATCCCTGGTCCTTTGTCTTGGTCCTCTTGATATTTAACGTCCTACTCTCCTGTCGAACAGGCGCGGGTCCTGACATACCACCTGAACTCATCTTATCCACAAGGTGTTTGTAACAAATTATAGACTATAATGTGTATCCAGAAATATCTATCTTACTACCTTTAAGATATGATTCATTTATTTACACTTGAAATAATATTCGAAGATGTTTGCTGCTGACCATCTTATGCATAATTATTTTACATCTATTTCCGTCAATGATCGTCACTGACGTAGCTTTCGGGCCGATGCTATGCTAAAAACTGAGCGTCGGTTCGAAGCTCATCCCGTTAGTAAGCGAATTCAGTATACGGATAATAACATCATTATTACGACGTAAGAATAGATGGAAGGCTTGGTTGCCCCGTTCACATTCGATATGTTAGGCCTACTCTCTGATGGACTCGACCGGAAATCAAACCCGGACCTTGTGCGTTCATTTCTATGCAAATTGGTCGAACGTCTTAACCTATGAGCCACGGAGGTGGTTCTAAAAGTGAACAGGTCTAATAGGCTAATGAGCCTTTCAATGAGTTATTGTACTTGTTAGACTTACTTATGACTGCTAAAGACGTTGCTGATGAAAACACGCAAACTCTCCGTCGTCGTACCTTCTCCTTCAGTTATCCTAGCCCCAGCTCCGTCAACTATTCTACTCCATCCACCTCAGTCTCGACCTCCGTCAATTTCTTTTTCATTCCTCCATGTCAAGCATAGACACCTTCTCTTTGATCTCCTTTTGTCACCAAAATATCTCAATATTCGTTTATCTATTTCATAAACTAACATAGGCTATTTAATTAAGTATACAAAGCGATACTAATTATTACAAATTTATACATTACTTTCTACTTCTTCTTCTTTCAGGTGTCCTACCGGTTCCCAGCTTTGACGGTCATGGTTTTCCATTTATCTCTGTCTCCTGCAAATCAAATCATTTCTACTTCTTCAACGTTCATCCATTCACTGAGACTCTTTGTATAGGTAATTTTTTGTCTTCTTTTGCAACTCTTTCCTTCTATTTTTCCGCTTGTGATTATTTTTTATATTTCTTTATTCCTCATAACATGACCAAAGAAGCTGCCTGATCCGCACAGTATTCAATAATTCTTGTTATTGCCATCCTATTTAAAACTTCTTCATTTGTAATGTGTCTTAGTGTGATTATTAGTCTACTGTAAGATTTACTTGGAAACTTTAGCTCGCTTGAATGAGGACGTGTAGTAGTGCACGGGTTTGTTGGGCACTTCCAGAGACATTGGATTACATCTCAGTCTCAGCTTTCGAAATATTCCCTGAGACCAATTCTCTGCGGATGCAGGATTAACCTAAACAGCATCAAATAAATAATAAGTTCAAGTCTAAATTAGCTATTTTTAGTCTTGTCAAGTTTTTAGGATAATCCATATAATGTAGCATTATTCATTTGCCTATACCCGATGCTTATGATAATAATTATTGGCCCCACAGGCCCACTACTATAATTGTCTACTAGGCACAATAGCCATTAACTTGTTCTGTTAGAGAATCTCAAACTATGTCAACAGACAGGCCACTCTGTGACAAGTCTTTACTCCCCCATATTTCGAGAATACGTAGGCTAATTTACGTACGTAGGCGGTAAGAACGTTTTAATTTTCACGTACCGTTTTTTTATGTATTCTAAAACGGACGTATTACGTACAAATACGTGAGTTCGTTCAAATGTGTCTTCGTAAATATTAGACAGGTATGGAAAGTAGAAAATACATATTATTATTTACTAGGATTAGAAGAGAGCCTATGGATGATGGATATAAGCAGCAGTAGGACCTGTAGTGGACCCCTGAGCTGCATGTCCTCAGCGCAGTAGCACATGACATCCCACGGTACGTGCACCTTGACGTACACCACTGCAGCCGCCTTGCTCCTTTCCACACGCTCCTGTAACATCACGTGATCAGTGAAAGCTTTCAATTAAACAATCATCAACAAGTTATCGGGGAAATACAGCAAACATTATGTACACCGTTTCCTTTGCAAGTTATACACTACTTACATGTACATTTTGTAAGTAAATCTTAAGTAGAGCACCGATCCTTGTCATAGTTAGTAGAAATGGAGAACAATTAACTCTACCATACTCTGCGACATTTCATTTAGAAATCTTCAAAAACGAAGAAGTCACTAACCTGTTCTAGATGTAGCCACACCTCCACTAACCTGCTCTAGATGTAGCCACGCCTCCAATAACCTATTCTAGATGTAGCCACGCCTTCACTAACCTGCACCAGATGTAGCCACGCCTCTACCACCTGCTCTAGATATAGCCACTCCAGTTCTACCCTGTTCTAGATGTAGCCACGCCTCCACTAACCTGTTCTATATGTAGCCACGCCTTCACTAACCTGCACCAGATGTAGCCAAGCCTCTACTAACCTACTCTAGATGTAGCCACGCCTTCACTAACCTGATCTAGATATATCCACGCCTCTACTAATCTGTTCTAGATGTAGCCACGCCTGCACTAACCTGTTCTAGATGTAGCCACGCCTCTACTAACTTGTTCTAGATGTAGCCACACCTTCACTAACCTGTTCCAGATGTAGCCACGCCTCCATTGACCTGTTCTAGATGTAGCCACGCCTCCACTAGCCTGTTCTAGATGTAGCCACGCCAATACCAAGCTGTTCTAGATGTAATCACGCCTCTACCAACCTGTTCCAGATGTAGCCACGCCTCCACTAACCTGTTCTAGATGTAGCCATGCCTCCACTAACCTCTTATAGATGTAGCCACGCCTCCAATAACCTGCTCTATTTGTAAACACGCCTCACTAGCCTGTTGTTAATGATGCTGCGCCTCTGACAACCTGTTCTAGATGTAGTCACGCCTCCACTAAACTGTTCTATATGTAGCAAAGCCTCCACTAACCTGTTCTAGATGTAGCCACGCCTCCACTAACCTGTTCTAGATGTAGGCCTGCCTCCAATAGCCTGGCTTTGAACGAGTCTCTCCACTCTTCGCTCTCCACACTGCTTGAGCTTGAGCTCAACTTATCCACCTTGTGGTCCTCCACTAGGATAAAATCTGAAGCACAAGCATACCAACCTTCAATCAATCAATCAATCAACCATTCGTTCAAACAATCAATCATTCGTTCCATCAATCAATCAATTAATCATTCGTTCAATCAATTCATTCGTTCCATCAATCAATCAATTAATCATTAGTTTTGAGGCTCTCAATCGCTCTGCAGAGGTTTAATTTAATGTGACTTGCTTTCGCGGCTCTTTCAATCTAGTCGATCTCGAGTAGCCGGGTCACGATTCATTCCATTCTTAATGAATAAAACCCATAGGGCTGCTTACATCCGGGGTAAAAAAATTAATCAATCGTTCAATCAATCAATTACAGGACGCCTTTCTTCTCCAGGTCTCCGCTGCTGCAGACATGTCGGTTGACAAGGTCTTGTCCATTTAGTCGACTGGCCACAACATTGATGCTCCTGCAGAAACTTCAGCTAGAAGCCGGAAGAGTTGGAATTGTCCGATGGTGTTGTATCACACTCGCCTCATGGAGTCCGCATTTCTGCTGGTCTTCTTTTAGGGGCGAAACTGTGAACCACATGTTTGTCCATGCGGGGCTCATGTTGCTGCTCTAGGACTTCACAGTCTCTCCTGAAGGCGCAGCGCTGGTAGACTAAGTCGCCATTACAACGTCAATGAGATAATATGGCGTGCACTTATCAAAGCCGGCGTCTCTTCACAAAGGAACCCTACGAGCTTTCTCGCACTGACGGTAAGCGTCGAGGCGGGATGGCATTAATCCTATGAAGCTCGGGGAAATGAGCCGTTTAGGTCGTCACAGTTTAAAGACACGTTCGCAAACTGGTATTCTAGTATTGGGTAGGTGACTGCAGGTGGGGCAGCTGAAATTGTGGCCGCCAGAAAACTGGATAAGTATCGGGACCTAGCAAGTGGGTATGAGGTGATTCCGGTGGCCATTGAGACGATGGGTTCGACGAACCCCGGTGGAATTTATTTCATCCATGGTATCGGCAGGCAGATTGCGCTGCATATACGGGATCAGCGAGAGACCTCTTTTCTTGGGCAGAGGCCCTCAATCGCTCTACAGAGGTTTAATGCGGTCTTCTTTTGCGACTCTTCAATCTAATCGATCATGAGTAGCCGGGCAACGATTCATTTCATTCTTAATGAATCATTTATAAAACCACCTGCAGGATTGTTTAAACCAAAGTCAAAAATGTAAAACAAATTAAATCCAACAATCCAAAAAAGGACTTAATCAATCAATCAATAATACGTGCAATCAATCAATCTATCAATCAATCAACATGCAAACCAAAATGGATTATAAAAGGATTCAATATCTCAAAATGGATTCTTTTAAATAAACGGTCTACAAAAAATTGTTGTTCGCCAGAAAACAGTTATTTTAAGTGAATCTCAAAGGAACAATTGGTGCATTTTTGCTCAAAAGTAAAGAATTCTAAGAAGTCAATTGTGAGCTATTGTGAAGGCCGCATCCAATTCCCATCGTCATAAGTTGCAAAACTCATACGCCAGACCAGTAGTTACCTTTCTCAGCAATTACCTACTACGTACTAGGTGATTCAAATTACCCGACTGATTGCGTAATTGCTTGATTGTTGGTTGCAAATCAAAAATTGTACTTTTTCTGATTGACTAGACCAGGAATATAAATCCGGATCGTATGGGAAACTGGCCGACGCGCTAAACAATGAACCACTGTGATGACATAATATAACCTCCGTGATCGACCGGAAAATGGGTGCAGAGAGGGGGGGGGGGTGGATAAGGGTGGGGGGGCTAAGTCGATGCAGAGCAATGCAAAGCGGAGTTGGTGAAAAATACCGATATTTTGCGGAAGTCCTTTTTGCATGACCCCCATATAGCTTTTTTCAGTATTCGTGTATTCGACAGATGACAGGACACATCTGTTTACATGGTTTCCTTTCTTAGTTGCTGTTTTTGGTATTTTTTTATTTATTTTCTCTGTCCATGATTAGACGTATCATTGCCATTTAGTAGTAGTTTATTAGCAACTTAATTATAACATACGCACAATGTTACAAGATAGAAATACGCAAAACATACAATACAACAATAATAAATCCTAAATTGAGTATTTTAAATTGAGTAAATTGAGTCGAATTTAATAGAGTTTAATAAATCAAACTCTATCTCTACGTCAGATAGAGTTTGATTTAGAGCGCACAATGCTGCAAGCGCCGATATCTACTAAAAAAAGGCTAAAGCCCAAGTTAACGTCAGTTTCATCTCACGAAAGGGATATCAGTGACGGGCGAGCATCGGATTCGAACCCCGCACCTACTGATCCCTAGTCGGAAACCTAATCGATAGTTACTAACCTACCAGACACCTTTACCTTCTTATTGTCTTGACCTAAGATGTGTCCTGACCTGGTCTTGCTGCTTAGGAGACCGACGATCTAACCACTCGGCCATCCTCCCCCCCCCTCCCCCCATCCACAGTTGTGAAGACTTATCCACCAAACAGAAGAGGAGTGAGAGAAATGCGAGAATCATAAAGCATCCACAGTGCGTGTGGTGAAAGAACACGAACATAGATGAATGATAACCCTATTATACTTATGTCCATACATGGCTGCCATGCGCAGTATACCCGAATATGGCAGCACACTGGTTTGAAATAATTAATGACACTAATATGCAGAAATTGCAAACAAACGTTTCGGAGGATTCCCGTGGCTGGGATTCACTCAATGACATGGACTTTAGTTCATGAGGAATTGCCATTTTCAGGACTCTATAAGGACTCTTGAAACCTTTCCAGTTTTCTCTCCTCACCATGTTGGGCGCGTCCTCAATGCCCGACGGAGGATTGATATCTGGTTATTGATATCGTCCCTGACATCGCCTTCGGGTGAGGAACCGGGTGTATAGACGAGGTCTCCTGCGGTTATGTCTCATAAGGACGTGATGGCGGTCTGATGATGATACAAACAGTAACACAGCTCTAAAAATTGCAACAGGCTGCACTCAGTCACCAACATCAACCACCTCCATCAGGAACCACACACCCTTCCACTGAAAAATCATTGCAAACTACAAGCCTCAAACCTTAGGCCTAATGTAAAAAGCAGCCTCCCCCTCACATCTACTAAACAAACTACTTGACCAACCTTCCTATCAAGCAGACCGAAAAAACAAGCAGTCGCCAAAAATGCTCCAATAATGAGTGTTAAATGATATTTTTACAAAAAAAATGTAGCCGCCTGAAATTGGGGTGGGTGTACCCCCCCCTCCCCTGGGCGCCCCGTTTCCTACGCCTATGTGCTTGAATGAGGCCTAACCACAGAGGGACATGATGAGTGAGGACTGTTAGACAGAGCTGCTAATATTGAGCAGGAAACAGTTAATAAGCTGTTGTTTATGTCGTCAGATTCAATAATAGATTTCAATTAACTGCTCTCACAGCCTCGCCACCTCGACCAGTGTAGGCTATACCACAATAATAATCTGCTTTACCTCTCAATCTCTATAAACGGCAGGTCCTGGGGTCATGCACAAAATATGTCCGCACGGGGGGGGGGGGGGGTCCAGGAAGGGGGGGGGGTGGGGCCAGTCTGAAGCGAACCAAGGCGTACAAGGGGCGGGGGTGAGGGTTGGAGCTGTGCAATCGTCCGAAAAATCTAATTTGATGGGGAAGCTCAAAATAGATTTTTTAGATGAAGCTGTCAAAAGAGAAATTGTTGCGTAAGCTGAAAAATAAATTTGCTTCAGATGCGTTAGACACACTTGTGCAGAATTTACAAACAAGTTTACTAGATGCGTAACAAGTGAGATTCTGTAAAGGTGAGTTTTGTCACAACTCCTACCCCCACCCCTCAAAAGGTTGCACCGTTGCAGATACACGACCCCCCCCCCTCCCCGGTGACGACAGAATATTTGCCATATAGGCCTAGGCTAAATATAAACTCATGTTCTGTGAATCTCCGAATCTCCGTGCTCAAAGTCGGACGTGCGCAAAGCTGGAGGGAGGAGTAATCTAACAGTACAGTTCTTGGTACGGAAATAGACGTAAAACTTATCTTATCTTAGGTTAGAGAGAACATTAAATGGTCAAATACAAAACAGATGAGAGGCGAGTTTACCTATTTTTCTGATTCCATCATTGAAGCAGAGGTCTCTCTCCCATTTATAATGATCAGCGCCCCTAGCGAATACCTCTGATACATCTGATGGATGCTGCTGACCGGTAGGCAGATAGAGACTGTCAAACGCCTCTCCTGGTCCCACCACACCTCCTCCACTCCTACCTCCTCCATCACTCCCACCTGACCTCTCACCTGTGGCCTCAATATCTCCAGGCTCCTCCTGTTAAACAACAGCATCATTCATATCTACAGAGAAATGATGGCACAATGATCAGCAATGATTGCTGCATGTAAGAGACCGAGGAGTGACTCAATGGTCAGCAATGATTCCTGTATGTAAGAGATCGAGGAGTGACACAATGGTCAGCAATGATTACTGCATGTAAGAGACCGAGGAGTGACACAATGGTCAGCAATTATTCCTGCATGTAAGAGACCGAGAAGTGACTCAAACGCACGGCCATTCTCTTACGATATCACTGAATCAGCATTTATGAAATGACGTGCTCCTCATCGCCAGATAGGCCTAGCTTAACATCAATATCAGCAATTCATAATAGGCTTACTATAAGTGGCGGGTAGGCCCTACACTGGCCTACATGTGGCCACCCCGATACATTATAAATCATCTTCTGTAAGTATAGACTGTCTAAATATAACAAACATTATGTCAAATATTTGATGGTTTCAAATTCAAAGGTGTTTACTTATATAGTGCATGTCTACAGATTGGTGCTTAATAATATAATCCTTAGAGAAATCTCAATAACATTGTTGAACTCACGATATATAAAAAATATTTTCAGGATATCCAGAAGAGGAATTTTGAAATCAAACCTCCAAATTCGGTCAAACCATATTTATAAATAACAAAATAAGAGCTTCTATGAAAAAGTGAATAAAATAAAATTACAAAGCTTATTCATCAGTAGTCGTTTCCTTTTGAATTAAATTTTGGCCATGAGAAGAGCCGTCTATTGATGATGCCGATTTGAGCAGGTGTTCAATGTGACCGCATATCTGCTCGAATAGCCTACACGCCTGTAGCCTCTTTCGAAATGCTAGCACAGCCAGGTCGAATGACGATGGCCTCTTATGGCAAGTCTTCTAAGATTTCCTTCTAAGATTTCCTCCAGCACAGTCTTGGGTTCAGCCTTGTTGGTTGGTTTTTATGTGAACGATTTGTATCCCCATGTATCTCGCCCCAGACGTGGTAGTCGAGAGGATTGAGGTAAGGTGAGTTTGGTGGCCACGCATCCTTCTTGACGAACTCCAGACTATGCATCTCGATTCATTATAGAGTCACCGCTATTAGAATAAACAAACACGTTAATTTGCTCTTTCGATATTCTCATAGAAACTCTCTAGCTTTTTTATTTATAAATTTTCTCGACCCAATTTGGAGGTGGGATGTCAAAAATCCTCCTCTAGATATCCAGAAAATATTAGTTAGATATCTTGAGTTTTGAGAAAGTTATTGAGATTTCGCTAGGAGATTATTTTATTTTGTCCCACACTGTACAGGTAGTATACAGAGTAGGCTACTACCTGAACATAATTTCATAATTTTTCTTTAAAAAAACATTATTTGATACACGTTTGACCCCTTGTGGTGATGTGCTATTATAGTCTAGATTATTTGTGAGAATGTGCCTTGGATCTCCCATTGGCAGAGCACCGGATAGATGGATGGATAACTATGCCCAATCACTCTGCAGTCATAGTCAGGCCTAATACAACAAGCACAGTGTGTTATTAATATTAGGCCTAGTGAGCCTAGTAGTAATCTAAAACACTGAATTCTGCCGCATGCTATGGAAGAATTCATGCTATACACATATAATGATTATGTGTGAAATGCTGAACCAACTCACACAGGCTTAATCTAATAACAACTCTGTTGAGTATTGGATCGTTGTCCTATGTGCAATACGTGCTGACGCATACTACAAGGTATCAATACATACTTAGTTGATACCTTGGCCTATGCGTTATTCATATAAGCAAGGTATCAATACTTTATTGATACCTTGTCCTATGCGTTATTCATATAGGCAAAGTATCAATACTTTATTGATTCCTTCTTCTACGCGTTATTCATATAGGCCAAGGTCAATGCTTTATTGATACCTTGGACTATGCGTTATTCATATAGGCCTAGGTATCAATACTTTATTGATGCCTTGGCCTATGCGTTATTCATATAGGCCTAGGTATCAATACTTTATTGATACCTTGGCCTATGCGTTATTCATATAGGCCCTATGCATCAGTAACTAAAACATTCTCATTGTTTGATTATACGTCAGAGAACACATTGAACACTTGTAAGTTTTTAGCAACAACCATTGCAATGAAGGACTTCATAATATTCTCATCGCTTTTAATCTTACATTTAACAACATACGACCCATTATTATACGCTATTATACAGTAAAATAGAAAGCTCTATGGGAGCTTAATATTGTATAACATGCACACTATTTAGTGATGCGAGGTCTCGTCTCGTCTCGAGACCAGTTTTAGTGTCTTGGTATTGGTCTCGAAGGCAAATGCCTCTGTTTTGGTCTTGAAGGAACTGAAATAGGCAGACGCTCTTTCAGCTATGCTGCTCCAACACTATGGAATTCTTTGCCACAAGATTTGCGATCT
>JAQFZF010004552.1:0-10474 GCA_034695365.1 Enchytraeus norvegicus
TAGTACTTTCATATCGTAGTGCCTTCGAGATTTTGTATCATAATATTTTACGTCATAATATTTTACACCTTGATAATAGGATGTCATCGGCACACCTTTTACACCTTTTTACACCTTTGACACACAATTTTACACCTTTGTATTTTTTCGTTAAGTAAATGAGTTTATTCAATTCAACGCTGTTCGATATCTTTTCTACGTCAGTTTCATGTAGTCATCAAAATGGCTCAGAGAGCAGACAATCTGCATTTTGTGTTTTGGTTTACTATATCTGATGTGGGAGTGGTCTTCCCAGCGGTGTCACTTCTCTCACCTGCCATTTGTAATTCTGCAATACCACAATGAAAATAATTATAAACTTAATTGTTTCTCAGATTTGTGTCGATTATTATATTATTGTTCACCTCAGGCAAGCTAGCCCACACCAGTAATTATTGTAATAGTTGTTCAAATGGCAAAAACTATAACCAGCGATACAACTCTTCAAATTGAAATGTTACCACTTAACCCCAAAAAAAACCCTGGAATATGACCAGATTTTACCAGTTATTTACCTGGTTGTATCAGGTTATGTACCGGCTCTGGGATGCAAAATCAGACTCTGGATTGTAAATTTAATCACTGGAATGAGTATAATTAATTATTAATGTTAATATGCTTACGACGAGGAATGTCAGGGGAGCCACCAAACATTTTTTATCAAGGTTATTTAATTGCGAAAATAAGATCTGATATGCGGAGCAGCTGAGGTGTGCCGGTGACAGGATCGAACGGATGGCATCCTATTACGAAAACAATTGAGCGGAGATAAGTTGTCGTGGGGTGCAGCAAAAGCGATTCTCACTGCCTGTTATTGAAAATTAATATTCACTGCTCAATGAATCTAAATGAAGTTTTATTAGGATATTGGAAAATTGTTTCCATTAATCATTTTAATTCAGTAGAATTTAAGTAGAATTTAAGTAGAATTCCAATGAATGAGTGATGTTAGCTTTGCTACCATCACTGCTCTAATTCATCAAAATTATATGTAGATTGAACTTAGGACGCAGTAAGATGGCTTTTACCAGAACGAATAATGCTTACAGTTTTCTTCTTAGGCTGAGCCTGTGGTTGAACCTCGTTCCTGTGTGCACGGTTCTCAAACATGGCCAGAAGAGTTTTGGTGAGGGAAGGACGTGAGGCGAATAGATCATCGTCACCAAATCTTCGTCCTTTAGAAATTGTATACAAATTATCAAGAAGAACATGCGGAGATTACTTGTTTCAGTCAATCAGTCATTCAATCAATCATAGATCAATAAATCAATCAAATGAATCAACCAGTGAGGACTTAAAAGTGCATTTCCTCGTAATAAGCTTTATCCGGAAGCTTTTCCCTACCTGAGTCTGAGACACTCTTGAATAGCTCATCGTCATTTATGTGTTCGTAAGAGGCAACAAAGATAGCTATCACGGACGCCAAAAGAAATAGCCTTAACGTTAGCTTCTCTTAAAGCAGAGATTAAAATATGAGGCATTGTGATTGGATGATACTTGGCTGATCGAGAATGTGTTCATTATAGTCATTACTAAGTGGGAATGCTGTTAATCTATGACAGAAGGAAACATCTCACAAGGCAAGATTTATCTTATATTTATTATGTTATATTTATTATTTAGTTATTGTTATTTAATTATTATATTTATATATATTTCTTTATTGTCTTCCTCATATTCTACAAAGAGAGAGTTTTACTGTAAATAAGAACTAATAAAGTTGAAAGGCTCCAGATTAGTGATACCTTCATCGGGTTTCGGATGTGGCTCGCAGGACCTGGAGCGAATCCTCTGGACTTCTGACCTGACCACTCCAGGGTGGACTTCACAGTCCGGAGTTAATAAGCCATCACGTGATGGTCTGGACTCAGTCAGCTCCAGTTGCTTCCACTGCTCCACCATCTGCTTCGTATATCCCTCCCCTAGACCTTCTACAACTGGTGCTGGAGAAAATAAAATAAAAATAAAAATAAATGTTTTACGTCCATTTTCTCATTCAAGGATGATGGCAGGGACGCAAACTTAATGATAGCGGTGGGATACGAACCAACGCTGCCGAGGAGATAACATAATCAAATGATGATGATTAACTGATAATGATGAATGCACAAAACATAATCATATTCACAACAATAGAAAGAAATGACACCATCGTCAAATACTAAGACTCAAAGATATTGGATAATGTTAGACAGAAAGTTTTTATTGCATAAGATACATTTTTCTTTAAACATCTTTAATTATAGTTGCACTGCCCGGGATATGAGCTGCATATTCTGAAACCATAATTGTTGGGAGGTCAATTTTCATTTTTACAATAATTATAGTACTCGTCATTGAAGTTTAGAAGAGTACTCAATGAAATAGGTCAAGAGAGACAAGTTTCTTGTTTTGCTTATTGCATATACTGTACTTTAAAACAAATAAGAGAAAACCTTCTTTCCTCAGCACAGATGTGAGATTCAGCTTGTCCCAGTTCTCATTCATTCTGGCGACGTCTTCTTTTATACTGCGAGTAATTGGAGCAGAAGTCACTGTCAAACTATCTTGTAGATCATTCTGATAAATCGGATTCCCGTTTGCTACTCTATCGGTAATTGAAACCTCTGCACCCGCGTTGAGGTCATCAAGTTTTGTTGTATTTCTGTTTTCAAATTGTAGATCATCGTCATCACAAGCATAATTTGATTTTGTTGTCAATATAGAAGTTCTACTATCGCAATAACCCTCCTCTACATCGTGCTCTATATTATCATGGATGGGGTTTAAGTAGGCAAAAGAATCTGGGGTTAAAGAGCTTTCGATAGTTTGGGTACAATGTTGATTAATATCTTCTTCATTATTACTTGAAATTAGATCCACATAGGCTCTACTGCTAGCATCATTGAGTCTATCAGCAGTTTGAAGAGTTGTTTGTGCGGTACCACACTCTGCAATGAATTTCAATGATCCCTGAGTAGCTGAAGTTTCTTCATTATTCTGAGACGGTTGAAGTTGGATACGACTTTCATCATAATCTGGTTCCATGTAATTTCTTACTTTATGATCTTTATTTCTCACGAATTCTATATTTTGATAAATGTTTGAAATTTCTGAGGAATTATCGTTTAAGGACATTTCAGCTTTCATTTCGGTATCGTATTTGTCGTATTGATTAGCTGTTTCAATGGTTGCTACCGTTTCTGCCTGTTTCCTGCATTTCTCTTTAATTCTTTGCAACTCCATTTCTATTCTGTCGCTTTCAACTTCTCCCATTTTTGTTATATTGTCTTGTATTTGAGTTTCCTCTGCATCCTTTACTCCATTGGCATCTTTCAATTCTTCACATTCTTCTGATTCTTTATGCTGTATTTTTTCATCTCTTTTTTGTACGTCACTTTCATCGTTTGCTTCTTCGTATCGGTCTGTATCTTCCAGTTTTTCATTTCTTACCTCTTGCATTTCACCTTCGGTTTCATCATCTTCCCCTCCCTCAGTTGACGATTCGCTGCTATCAAACATTTCACAGTGGATATATTCCATCTGACCACCACAAGGTGTCTGTGGATTAGACTCGCATTCATCTATTACTATCCGAGGATCGGTATTATCAAAGCTCATTCCCTGCTGGTTGAGAATTTTCACTCCACTTGATATGATATTTCTGGTAAAGTCTTCCGCAAGCTGTTTCTCCGGATTTAAATCTTCGGACTCTTCTCCCGGACTCTCTGGATCGTGTATAGACTCCTCTTTGTTAGACCGAACTTTATGGAATCGATGTGAATGTAAACTTGCACTGGAATTGTTGCCTACAGTTTCTATAGTACTCCTATTATCGAAATCATTGGTGGACTTAACTTCTTCAATAGATCGTTGTAATTGCAAACTAGTGACAGAATTATTCGTTGTTTTCGTATTATTAGTTGAATCTTGGTTAAATTCAACTTCTTTATTCGAATGTTGTATAGGTGGACTAATGCTAGAGTATTCTTGGATTTCACTTTCCTGTTGTCTAGTTTCAGTCTTTATTGTTCCAACTTTATACTGTCCTATATTAGTCTCTGCTGTTTCAAGTGTCTCTTGTCTCGTTTCGGACTTTGCTGTTTCAGTTGTCTCTTGTTCTATTTCAGTTATTTCTTGTCCTGTTTCAGTCATCTCTGTTCCTGTTTTAGTCTTGGTTTCAGATGTCTCTTGTCCTATTTCAATTATATCTTGTCCTATTTCAGTCATCTCTTTTCTCATGTTAGTCTTTGTTTCAGATGTCTCTTGTCCTGTTTCGATCATTTCTCCTCGACTCAGCTGACAATCATCCAGACTCTCAACCAGTTCTATTGAAGCACAGGTGGGCAGCCTACCGGCCATTTCAAATATCATGTTATCCCCAGGTATCAGCTGTTCAATCTTCTCAAACCTCTCACTATATATCTTGTTTTCTGAAACTTTAACTACATCGTTTGACTGATTTATCGTGTCTTTTCTATAGCAATCCAATTTAATATCTTCATCGCCTACACGATCCACATGCGATGTAGATTCAAGAAGCAATATATCAACATGTGTGGATGGATCTGCATCATTGGCATTTCTAACTGGAAGCACAATCATGTTCAGTACCGACTTTTCTTTATTACAGAACACGTCAATACCTCCAGCTTCTGAGCTCTTCCGTCTGTCGTTACAAGCCTGAAAGAGGAAGCTAACTGCTGAATCTGTCGCCATTTCGTTATCTTGAAGTAGTTTGTCACTATATTTGTCAACAGACTCACTATTTATATCCTCAAATTGATTAGAGTGAGCCTTGATCAGATATTCGCCCTCTTTCTCCGATGTTTCTTCTTCTTCCTCTACTTCACAGCCTCCTTCCACCTCTTCGCTCACTCCAGCTTTCCTCAGTCGATCTGACATTCCGTGTTGGGTAGAGAGATTTATTGGACTGTTCGCATTTCTTTCTACAAATACAAATTAAATACTCTTATCCTAAATTAAGTTAAAATTAAGTACAATTTTTACACTTGATAAGATATTCGTTCACTTATCTGCTGGGAGTTGTGGCGTGCTCCTGTAATCCAGCTACTTGGAGGCTAATGTTAATAAGTGAACGATTAATTTTAAACTAATTATTTTAGAAAACTTGCTATTAATTGTTATCAGAATAATATGACTTTATTAGTGAAGAAATCAGGTGAATCAAATAATTAACATTTATGGGGTACTCATATTGGTCTATATATTATTTTAAAAGGCTCCCATAAGCTGAAAATTTCAAATTAATTTAGTTATTGCCCCACACTAAATTCAAGTAATGAAATTTTGACAAATACTCATTCGTTTCCGATTGAATATTCTTTTTCATTGCGAGTGTGTTTTAAATTCGAGTCACCCACGCAGTTTACAGTAATTGCATAAAATAGCAATATCCGGTGCGTTTCATTTAACTTTCCCTTTCACAAATGGCAGATCAATGGTCATTCATCTGTACGTTGCTTACCAAATCATTTATGTAAATTTTGGAATTAAATTCGTTTCGCCCACTCACCGAAGTAATATTCAGTGCACTGAGCTAGCTCAAGGTAAACAATCCTAATGTAATTAGGGGACACACAACCTCCAGGGTTCGGCTTCTATTATCAATTCCTCAGGGAATCGCTTTCCAAACAATATCCCTAGTCTCTTCCACTTCATTTGAATATATAGATAGCCTACAATCGTGCTGAAAGATTGGAGAATTAATAATAGGAACTGGTGGATTGATATTAATTAAAATGTCAATAAGGTTTCGTCTCAGGTGTGGAGTCTGCAGAGAGTAACCCTTTGCGTTATATGATCTCTGGCGGTATTCGAATTATTTATCGTATGTTATAGTTCTCTCAAGCCGTGTTGGCTCCGTCAAGTTTGAGAATAGACCAACCGAAAGCTGCACGTGTTTCGTAGAAGTCGATAAACGCAGTCACTGATCAGAAGACCCATCAGAAAGGAATATTGTTTCCAATAAAATATGGTATACAAACTCTATAGTTGTATCCCATTGTACTGAGAGAGGGCGAGAGTGGTAAAAAAGTTGATTTTTGTTACAATTCGGCTATTTCATAGGAACAAAAATTTGTTTTCATAGTAGTACAAAAACCTTGTATCGATAATAAAAATCTTATGCTGGTATGCGTTAATCTTTTTAAAAGAATTTGAAAATGGACTAATCAGTGAAATTGGTCTGTAATTGAGCATCAATGTAGAGTAACATGTAAATTAACTGTTCACCTTACTTATGTATTAGAATCCAGAGCCACCTTCATACTTGTAACAATGGTAACTTTAGTTGGTTGAGTTTATTTGAAAACACACCTTGTTCAAGTTAGAAATTAAATAAGAGAAGGTCTAATATTTCATTTGTTCAACTTAATCGCTAAGGTGATATACATGTAGTCCAGTGCATAGAGTTGTTCGCTTTGGCGAAAGCGATTGCTGAGAGTTGTGGCGTGCTCCTGCCAGCTACATGAAGGCTTATGTGTGAGTCGTGGATTCAATCCGCGGCCATTTATTAAAAATAGCAATGCCAGAGCCCTTTGGCACTGGTGCGTATCTACAAATCAAACAATTTGGTCTAATCACAATGCTTTGCCTTTATCACACATAGAATGATACCTTGGCTCAAGGAAAAGTCCTGATTACTTATATGATTCCGTTGCCTTTTACAATGACTGCGCTAGTCATCTTTGTTAGTCCGCAGTGGGTTCGGGAAAATTGAGAATTGAACCCACCGACAACTGCGCGTGTTCGTAAGAGGCGACTAAAGCATATACGGCAGTGGATAGAATTGGTGGCTTTGTGGCAATAATTTCTGTGTTATTGACCAATTGGTCTATCAAATTCCAGATTGTCAGAGGTCGAGGCTGCCACACCGGTTGTGGCCCTTTGCTACAGGGCTACTTGACTCTTCACTGTCCATTTAGCGCTACTGTGGCATTTTGCATAAGGCGGCGTTTTATAAATGTACTTATTATTATTATTATTATTATTATCTTCTACAAAACACGTTTAGCTTTCGGTTCATCTAGGGCCATTCTAGACTATTCTAGACATTTCCGGAACCATCACGGGAAAATTAAATAACAAGTCAAATTTGAGATCTTTCTACTTACCAGAAAGAAATTCCCCTTTGTATCATATTTATACACATTCCTAAAAAATGTCAAAATCCAAATCCGAATACCAACCCTTACCAATCAATATAGCTTACCGGAGTCGATCATGCCATTGGTATCCAGCACTGATTCTAAACAGGCTCCGTCTTGATTTGCAGAATCCATTCTGTGATGAGTTGTGAAATTAAGTTTATATTCCTAATTGTAGGACTACAATATTCGTATTATTTCCTTATTTGTAATATCGTAAGTTACTCAATGTAATTTAATTTATTAATTTATACGAGAACTGGAGCTGTAAAATAAAATATTAAGTTTAAGACAAAATAAAATAGGCCTACACAATGCAGATATATTTGTATCACCTATGCCTATTCAAAGATTCTGCGATATCTGAATTCCGAATTCAAGGCATCTGGCTTGAATTCTCTTACAAGAAGGCTTGATGTATTGGATCCGGGAAGTTTGAGAATAGGCCAACCGAAGTTTTACGTGTCTCGCAAGAGCAAACTAACGCAGTCACTGAGGAAGGCAAAGAAGAAAACCACCTCAGAAGCTATAGTTTTCCTCGAGCGAAGGGATCATTTTGCGAGTAGCCTATGTGAAAGGCTAGACCAACTTGTTGGATTGATCGATGGTGTGCTCATTAATGAGCGAGGATGTACATGTAGACTGTGTCTGAATTTGAGTCCTGAATTGGCATTATAACCTAAAGATAATCAAATTAGCGATAAGGTCTATATATAATTAAAATACAAATTCAAACTCATTAATTTCAGTCTTATAAGTTATTGCTCTCTGACAGTTTTAAAAGATGCAGCCTATTTGAGGATGCTTCCACAAAGAACCTCAATACAATGACTGCATCCTCTTCTAACTACCTTGTACATCCGTTGTTTTCAACTGACATGTCTGGGGGAACAAATGCTCAATTTCTAATACTGAACAACGTTAAACGTATCTATATCGGTTACATTCAGCGCAGGCTACAACCCCCTGATAGCTAATAGAGGGAGAGATATGTGATTTCTCCAGAGACTCAGGATCGGAGCTATCAAATTACGAACTGATCGATATAATATGCCAATCCATGGCTTACTAATTTAAGGACCCGCTTGTGTATTTACTTCTGTACAAGTCAGTATACCATGCTACGGGGACACCGAGACATACCAAATACCCATACGCTCTCTCTCTCTCTCTCTCTCTCTCTCTCTCTCTTACTCACTTTCTCTCTCTCTCTCGCTCTTTCTCGTTCATCACACTCTAATGCACTGCCAAATGGCAGGCCCAACGCACATATTCCTACTGACAGCCTGCTGCATCGCTCAATTTGAGCACACCGTCGACAAGTAAGTTGATCTCATGAAAAGGATTATGGGTTCATGAATTTACCACACCTTAATTTGTAGCCTTCAGCTACGGAGAATATGACTTCTCCGATAGTGACTAATGATGCTTAATTTTTTCTTTTGGAATACTATCATTTTCGATATTAAATTGAAACCTCTATTCATTCAACAGAATGTTCGAATAATATAATCAGGAGTATTCCAAAGTGCTTATCAATCAATCAACCAATCAATATATCAATAATTCAATCAATCAATAAGTTTGCTTTCGCGGCTCTTTTAATCTAGTCGATCTCGAGTAGCTGGCCACGATTCATTCAATTCTTAATTAATCGCTTTTATAAAACCCACAGTACTGTTTACACCCGGGATAAAAAAATCAATCAGTCAATCAATCAATCAATATGTTTATTGACGTCTAAACCCTAAATTCATTTTGCAATGCTCTAAATTTCATCTTAAAATTTCCGATTCTAAACTAATTAAATAAAATTACCGCTTTTGGCAAGAATTTTAAAATTTACATAGCTTGCCTTCAGTGCTTAATTTGATCACTAAGACATTGACAATGTAAAAATACTGTTGACAATGTAAAAATACTGTTGATTTTTAAAATCTTAACATTTACGAGCACAGATAATCTATGATTTTATATAACCTAGGAGTAAGACTTATATTTTCTGTGTCTTTTGCCATCTGCTGAATTACACAGATGTTAGGCCTCACATTTTGGTGCCACAAAAGTCTAAGCAGCATCATTTTATATAGCTCATTATTTGCGATTATTGTTAATTAAAGAACTGCAGTTATAGTTCCTGACATTACCTTCGGGTGAGGAACCGGACGTTAATTCCGTATTGAATGATTAATTAGTAGTAGTTGCTGATTTTCCTTGAACAGATGTATCATTTATCATTTTAATTGTGTTTAGTAGTTCAGAGTTCATCGATGGTGTGATCATTGATGGATTGATTTTGCTTGGATATTTTATCTTGGACCTGCCATGTGGCAGAGCACCGGATAGATATTTGTGTTACAGCTTAGGCCTGCATGTTGAACAAAAGGGGCGTAACAGCACGATTGGTTGTCAAGATTGTCTAGGCTGTCTAGGTGAATATCTTTTGTAAACGGCAAAATTGTACAATGTAGGCTGTGCCTATTTATATGATATGTTTACTATCCTTATTTTATTATTCCTGTTGCTATTACTAGTTCTGAATTACATCGTTGCTGCCATTAATTTATTATCTAATCGTAACTAAGCACGGCCAAGCTGTTTGAGCCTTGGAGGGAGGGAGGCCTTTGGGCTTTGAGGGGGAGGAAGTCTTGGCGAATTGGCAGAGTGGTCGCCTCAGAAGCAAATTATCGGTTTACGAATCCCAGGTCAGTCGACTAAAGAATTGCCTCAAGATGTCTGGAAGTTTTATCGTATAAATACGCTAGTTGCATTGCGTGATATCTACATCTCAGAGGTGAGATAAATCTTTGAGTGGCAAAAAATAATAACGAAAAGATACAGTAACTAAGAACGGAAACTAGCATGTGCGTGAATCATGTGTGAAAATATACGAATGAAAGTGCACTAAATGCCTGGAGTCACGTTTTTGATTAAAGAGCTGCTTGTATTAATTAGATGACAATTATTATGCTTGGCATGGCAGAGGACAAACGAGAGAGAGGAAGGTAAGAATGGGGTGGTTGCCACTAGTTGAATAGGTCCATAGAGTTTTTGGGTCTGGGCAACTGAGCAGGAGGTTCGACAGAGGCCGAGTTGGCGCGTCTTCATCAGAAACATCGTCAGAATCATTCTACGAGATTCGAGGACAACAGATGACAGGTGCATTTATTTGTTCTGTTGATTTTCTGAATCGGAGCATCCTCGTAAAGTCACCTCATTCAGGTTCATTGTCTGGATATTGGGGTAAATGGATCATACTTTATAGAACTTGCACTGTTTCGGATCTC
>JAQFZF010004553.1:0-10474 GCA_034695365.1 Enchytraeus norvegicus
TCCGCGCCTGGCTACGGTCATCGTGACAACATCGAGCACTATCAGAACCAAAGCCAGAACCGATAAACAGTAAAAATATGTCCTATGGTGCAAGCCAAAAACCAGAAAAATGAAGAAATATAAACAATAAAAGAATAAAAGAAACCAAAGGACAATGGAGAGTCAAATAGCCATGGAGCAAAGCGCTACAACTGATGCAGCAGCCTAGACTTCCGACAGGCAGGAATTTTAATGACAAATTGGCCCATTATACAGTAATCATAGCCACATGGATATCAACTCTCCAGTGCCGTATCTGCTTCATTCGCCTCTAACGAAAACGCGCAGTTATCCCACCGACAGCATAAATTCTCAATTTTCCCGAGTCTATTCTGTAATTTTCCCGAACCCACTTGGGCGAGACTGTAAATAGATCCGATGGAACTGATTTCATAGGTGGAAGTTGTGCAGCATATACGCGCGAAACCGACTTAATCACATGGACACTATTGTTCTGTCAGAACAGTTGACAGAACAATAGTTTGAGAGGCATCCAATACAATAGAATACAATACAATACAATACAATGAGGAGTTAGCGTCCGGTTCCTCGGCCGAAGGAAATGTCAGGGACGAACTAGTTAAGATGCTCTTTCTAACCCTCTACAAAGAGTTTGTGGATTCTGGATTTGTCACTTTAAAACTTTAAGATCTCGAGCAGTCCTGCGACTCTTGTTTGAATAGTCTCAATCGGACCAGCTGGGCGCTTTATACGCAAGCATGGCAAAAATATAAAGAAGAAAGTAATAATAAGTATAAATGACTGCTCGGATATATATATTATATGGTAGAGCTTAACTCGTACATGTATTGACGTCAGGAGCCTTAGAGAACTAATATGCGCTATTATGACTATAATCAAAGTGCAGATAATACAGTGAAAATATTATGACTATAAACTAAGAGCAATCCAATGCTCCGCATGCAATCATCTAATTGCGTCGTTTATATGGATCCAACTTTAATCACCTGATTATAATTATTATATAATCGTAAAGCCAGTCAACATGACCATCCATCACTCCATCAATACGTTCACGCGAAAGAGTAAAACCAGTATTAGCGTATTAGTTACAGCTTAACTTTCATCCATAATAAATATTCGTTAGGCCACGTACTAGAACTATTCTATAATGTGCATGATTGGAATTAATGTTAACATTTGTCCGTAATATTTGATGACTAAAGTAATTCATAGACAAGTCATGAATTATTTGCAGATATATCGCGATATCTGCGGCCGTGATATTGACGTTTTACTATTGAAGCCACCACAGTCTGGGGTATATGATCCAATTACCAAATTGGATTGTATAGAGTGAGGCTGGCAACCTCACCGTCGGATTAATGACTGTGTCACCTGTGTCCTACAATCGCTCAAGATCGGGATCAGCTCCGCGTCTACGTTCGGTAGCGAATATGGTACAAACCAACTATTGAAGTAACTCAACCAGAGAATAAGTAGACTCGGCAATCATAAGCTTTGCTCCATGACTACTTAGCTCTCCATTGTCCATTATATGGGTATTAAACAAGCATCTGATGCTTCCTGACCCATTAGATGTTATGTTATGTGGTTATGTTATGCTATAACAAAACAATCTTCATGTCCTCAACACCTTCAAGCCTCATGAGAAAGTAAGGTTAGACTAAGGGCACAATGCTTGGAAATCAAACATTCATGCAGGCCCTACAATATAATGCAGTATAGCTAATAGCAAAATAACTACGAATTATTAAGTACAAACTGTACAGTACATTGGAAATGCCAACTAACTTAATGTTGAGAAAATTAGTACGGGGTAAACTGCGAGAGTTTCTCTAACTTCTTTGGATGGGCAATTGGGCATCCCGGCATTTACTTATAGGCCTATGAGGATTGTTTGGGTATTTATAATGTTTTATATTCTCAAATGAATGTTGTAGTACGCATGCATACATATTTGTGTCGATGAGGTCCACAGTGCAGGGAGATGGCTGCAAGAATAGGAAGCGCCTCGAGAGATGGCGTCACGGCTGGTAACAAATCATCGGCTGTTTGATGATAAATGAACCGATCAGTCGTTCAATGGTCCATGTCAACATTCCACTCCCCGCCAACAATGACCACAAAATGTAACGTAAATGTAATAAATGCAATCGATGTCAATGCAATTATTGTATAGATTCAATTTCAATTTTCAATATTCGGAGGCGCCTAGAAGCTACATTTTCATTGAAGGCAAAGGCATGTTGAGATTGGACTCTGCGTACAAGGACTGATACTTGTTTGTTATCTCACCCCCAAAAAATTAATTCGTTAGAAACTCGTGTTGGAATTATGGTTATGGTTAGGATTAAATCCCAAATCCTAACTTTAAGAATTAGAACGATTATAATAGTTATTAAAATTTAAAGGATTTATTTTTGGGGGTGAGATAACAAACTAGTACCCAAGTACTTGGCAGGTATTTGAAGACGATATTTAAGAAAAGAATCATTCCAATGATTTGAAATTTTGTTCTTTAAAAATTTTAAATAAGTAAATTTAATTAAACTATCAATGAGGATTTAACGCCCGGTTCCTCACCCGAAGGCGATGTCAGGGACGTCCCATTTGGAATGTGTAACTGCAGACAGCATTCAACCACCAGAACACTCCTGTACATGCATAAGCCGTAGAGAAATACCGTTGACCCAGTTCCTGAAATACCGTTGTTCAAAGGTCAAACTTTCTTCCGGCTGAGCTGCGTGGCGCCTCGGATAACGCGTCTCGACCAAGGTCTAGAGCGATACATATTTACATTATCCGGCTAATCTAAACTTGTTGATAGAAGTCAAATTCTCGCGATTGACGTGCTCGGTCGGAGGTAGGACATTAAATATGGGTGCTAGTCATATTAAATAATTTGTAGAAGAGTTACAAATAATAAGAGTATTTTAGCAAACTCGCCGCAGTGACAGAAGAAGTTAAACCACTCCACACAGTCAAGCAGCTGTTGAGCTCATAGGCAGCGGTTGAGAGTACATCCGGTCAGGGAGACAGTATGTGCGTGTGTGGCTGTGTGTGTGCGGGTGCCTGTGTGTGGGTGCGTGTGGCTGTGTGTGGCTGTGTGTGGCTGTGTGTGTGTGGCTGTGTGTGGCTGCGTGTATGTGTGTGGCTGTGCGTGTGTGTGAGGCTGTGTGGGTGGATGTGTGTGTGTGTGTGTGTGGCTGAGGATGAGTGCAGAGTAATTTAGCACACCTGTCAAACAGAGCGCTGATGTTATAAATAAACAATGTTACAAACCTCCCGGCTCTCCGGTCACTCCACTGTGAACTAAGACTGTCAGTGTAATTAGCATTGTTAAATCCTTCACACTGTGAATCCATCTCCTCCAGCTACCACCACTTCCACCTAAACCCATCATCTCCTGGAATACTGTAACTACTGACAACTGTGGCTAACCTATATGGAGTAATCTATCTACTGCTTGTTGAAGGTCCTCTAGATCAGTGGCCAAGTTATGTCAAAATGCTTTATCCTGCTGTTAACCTTAAATACTCCTGCACTGCACTCGAGTTATTCAGAAGAGTTTATATACTAGAGCGCTTCTGCTAACACAGCTGATTAATTGTAATAGGCCTGTAGAGTAGGCCTACATAATCTATACGTAGCATTGACTGAATGCAGTCAACAACTTTACATAATTATATTATTCTGAGAACTGCACTACCGGGTGATGCATCTGATGCACAAGTAGATGACGCTGTGTTGTGTTATCCTGAACGTCCAAGGTTCAAGGCCATTCTATGTCGACTTTAATGACCCAGTCAGTAGCAGTCTTCATAAATACTTAATACTGTGGTTTACCAGGTATTTTTTTTATCGTAATAGCATGAAATGTTCTACAGCAGGATGAGATTTAACCAAGTTCGCGGTGATCGTTCTGATAATACTCGTTCTGTAATTTCTTCATCTCAATACAATCTACAAAATAATATAGAAAATATCTGTAATATTGAAAGTTTCAGACATCTTGTTCTGATGTGGGCAGGGAAGTTAAATATTAATTGATCATTGAAAAATTATCCAAACTATCCATTTATTTCATATTAACTAAAAATAAGCATAATTAGATTGAGCAAATAATTCATTTAACTCTAAACTTCTCTTTCTTCAAATTGATAATCGTGTTGACAAGGCCTACATGTTAACATTAAGCACATATCTAGCATACATCTAAATACTTCATTATTCATGCAATGACATGCATAACTAATTCTTATGTCTGCGGATTCACAGTGCACACATACACATACCCACCCATATGCACGCAGAACACACGCATACAAGCACATGGTATCACATTAACCGAGAAAAATAAGATTTCATTAGTAAATAGCGGAGACTGTGTTGAGGTCTCAGACCCTGTATTCCGCAGAGACACTATGCTTGCTGCACTGTTAGACGACAGGATGTGTATCAAGTACAACAGTACTTAATGTGTATCAAGAAGTCAACAGTACAGTAAACAGGCTACAGCATGGGGGGGGGATATGACCGAGTGGTAAGAGCGTCGGATTCTGAAGCGAGAAGACCTGGGATCGATCACAGGTCAGGTCAACAAGAAGAATAACACCAGGTGTCTGGTAGCTTAGTGGATATCGGCGCTTGCGGCATTGTGTGCTCTAAACCGCAATGATACGTCTAATCATGGAGAGAATAAAATACAAAATAACAAAAAGAGCAAAACTAAGAAAGGAAACCTTGAAAGCACGTGCGGTTGACACGCGTGTGGAATATGGAAGATAATAGAAAGCAGTACTAGTGAGTAACTATACAGCGGACACAGTTACGAGACTTCCTGAGAGATAATTAATAATACTTGACTCGCTCAACTTTATTAACATCATCAGGTAGTCTAATAAATTAACTCCAGAAGATTTCTATATCCAAGGTCAGTTTGGTTACATGCAGACCCAAGGGCGGGGGCCCAGGAGCCCACTAGTATAATTTTTATTTCAGGGCTTATCAATATAAATATTTGTGTTAAAACTACAAAAGGACACATTTGCAATAAATTTTAAAGATTCTTACATTTATGTTAATGTCTTTCACAAGTGAAAACAAAAAATACAGTTCCTGAGTAAAACACCCGTTTCCTACATTTTATCATTTTCATAAATTATACTACATTTTCTGTTTCAGCGTAGCAATTACCAGAGCATCCTAATAATATGAGACCCCCAGGGCCTGGTCACTTCTAAAATTGTACATGTTTCAAATGCTATACAATTTTTTGGACACTATGTGTCATAATGGGTAATAGATAATATCAAAAAGTCCCATACATCTATCCTTGGTAGTTTTCGTGTAATTAGTAAAATACCAACTAATGGACTCCTGGAGCCCCCCCCCCGCCTTGGATCTTCTAGGGTTAAAACGAATTTTAAACAAACTTAAATATCTCACTTAAGCTTTTTATCATATAGTATAGAGCCTAAAGAGATTGGACCTTTCAGAAAATGTTCACTGTCCAGGCGCGATATATAGCACAAATTTTCACTTTTTGAATTGTAAAGCATGCACATTACACGCGTAACTTCCACTACCGCTCTAACACGTTTAACCCTCGTATACAGCAGCTATTTGACAACCGACCTTACAGAACCCCCGGATCACCAGGGACCCGGAATCTCAGTTATGGGAAAATGCATAATTTCATAGTTTTTAGCCAATTAGTTGTGCGTAGCTGCTATTTTGATTAACTCTGTGGATTGGTGGGGACAGTAATTATGATATATGATTATAATGTACTGAAATATTACATAATTATGTATTTCATACATCATAAATAATATTTTAAAAAGTAAATAATGAAATATATACCATACATATTATAAGCTAATATTAATTACACTATTATAAGTGTAAATAACACATCTATTATACAATACAATACAAATAGACATTAATTTTCATAGTGCCTCTATTTACTAGCCTATGTGCGTATCTCAGAGGCGCTACATATCATAATAAATTTGTTATATACGAATAATTGTATAAATATAATTAATTAATTCCTTAACCCATTAAGGACCAAACCGGATGTAGAAGTAATTTTTGAAAACCCTTCACTATGTGTGTTGTCTATGATCACTAATAGAAGAAAACAATGTTTGCTGGTGATATCATTCATAGCCACTAGGTGGCGCTATGTTCCTATTTGGGAACATTTGTCCCTAAGGGGTGCAAACATTTTCGCATACTGTATTGTAGTAATTACTAGTAAACCATATTAATATCCAACTCAAACGACAAATTTGGTGATGCATAGAATAATATTTATGTCTACTATTCATTCTAAAAGATTATTAGGCAATTTTGACATCTATGTTTGCAAACAATGCCAATTATAGCACGCATAACAACACCAGAGATTAGAATTAACTGCACACGTACAGTGTATAGGCGAAGTTGCACATCACCATTGCTGCTTTCAACCTTGCATTATGCTGGCACCTTCTACATCTGGCCTGCGTGACGTTAGGCACGATGATAGACCTGTCACTCGTGTTTCAGTAGCCGGAGATGATGAAAGTTGTGCGCGACCAAAGTCTTTTCAAAAGCTAAGCTGATCGTGGGGACCACCGAGAGCTACATGATGGTGCCAATCTGCAACTGTGACTTTCCATCAAATTTACATTGTTCAGGAACATTGGCTACTCTCCGTTACATGTACTAAGCATGCTGTATTAATTAATCGAGCCATTGATTCAATGATTCTAGTCTGAATCTGTATGTGCGGGCATTCTATTCTTTCTCCTTCTAGGAATTCTTCTCTCATATATGTTTTTTCCTTGTATTCTTGCCAAGATCTAGTCTCTCTGTAGACTTAGCAGATAGACGCTGATATAGCACAGTAATCTTCAAAGCTCTATTCATGAAACTGAACAACAATACGGCAAGGACATCGCCAGGCCAAGTTTGAGGTTATGAGTCAATTTGTCCATCCTTATCCCGTCTGCATTGAACAGGTACGTGTTTAATGTACAGTAGCTCATAGGGTGGTATCTGCTCTATTAATTTATCCACCCGACTAGTGTAGCCGCTGACTATATCAGTGACATTTTGGGAATTATCGAATTATTTCATATCACTGCCATATTGGAACTAACCAACCACATGATCGGCTACATCACTGACGACTTCGGCCTACGTAGAAGTCTTTCATAACCTAGCCAAATTATTATAATGTAACAAAAAGGACACTTTCTTCAGTAAGACAAATTATAATTCTTCAGTAATATTGGCCTATACTTCAAACAGTCAGTTCCTATGCTCAGTAACCAATCCTCAAAATTGACGGTCAGTATCATAGAATACCTGGTTCCTGGACCACTTTGCACTCAAGGACCTCATTTCATTACATTCGTTGCCTCATTTTATTCGGCCATTCATTTCATTGCATTCGATCCATTGAGTACAAAGGTAATCCAGGAACCAGGTATTCTATGATACTATCATAATTACAAACAAATTTTTTAAAATAAATATCATTATCACTCTTTAATATTTATTGAAAAGATTTGATATACAATTGTACATAATAAATGGCGAGTACTAAAGTGAAATGTGAATGTGGTCTATCTGTTAAGGAAAGTAATATGAATAAGCATATCAGTATATATGTTATAATAACAAATTATCTATGGTCTTTACTATTTACACAACGATCTGTCATAACTGCATAAGCGGCTGAAGCTTTCAGCGCTATAGAAAAACTATGTAAACAATGTACATAGGCCTATGCTAATAACACTGCTGCTGAGAGAGGAGTGGCTTAGCCTATATTTTCTGTGTGTCAAAACGAAAGTTAAATTATTTTAACAGTAATTTCTCTTTTAATTCATTATGTCTTCATCTCAAACACACATCACTCCAGATATAGAGGATCTAGCCTTAGAGGACGATAGCACTACGAAAGAGCTAGAGGAATTTGTCGACGACGCGGTCGCTAAAGTGAGTAATCGACAACGTGTCAGTCGTAGCGCTAGACCAAACATCATGAAAGAATTTGTGGCATCAATAATGGCCACAAATAAAGACGGAATCAAGGTACGGAACAAGTCGTTCAATCATATGAAGGAACGAGGGATTGATAACTCTCTAATTGAAGTACATATGGGTAAAAATTACATAGTATTTCACTTTTAGTAAAACAAATATTAGCTTAGTTTGCCATATTGAAATAGACCATGAAATAGTTCAGAATAATCATATATCATTATCAAAAATACTGAGGAAGCTATACTTTTATCAACGTTAACAAGTGGAAGTAATAGTGTTCGACAATTGTTTTATATGTACCAAATATATGGAAATATATCATTTATCTATATCGCCTACATTATAAACCTTTATGGGCCTCTATAGATCTAATACTTTATTCCTCGCACTTACCACCAGGAGATGAATAGTATGGTTGTTTCAAGTTGAAGATCTATAAATAGTCCATCAGACCACGCCTATCGACCACCATGTAGACCGATTCTAATATACTCGAACTAAGACTGTTTGTCAAGCGAAAGTAAAATTATTTTAACATTATATTTTCTTTTCAGGTTGAAGATCTATAAATAGTCCATCAGACCACGCCTACCGACCATCATGTAGACCGATTCTAGTATAACTGAATTATGTATATTTCTTCCAGATCAAGGAAAAGAGATGAGAACTGCGAGTACTTCTCAACAAGACACTGAACCAAAACGGAAGAAATCTACAAGTGGCCGAAATCTCTCCGAAACTAAGTTTTATAAGAGAGTAAGAAACAGTTGCCAAGACGTCGATGTAGAATGTGAACCTATATCTAGTAATTTAACAGACAAGGATTCTGTAATTCTAGGTATCAAAATACTTTTAAGTAATTTAGAGGTGTACATGCAGAAAGCAATAGGGAGCTGCATTGATATCGGACGAAAATTAGACTATCTCAAAAAGGTCAATAACTTAAGTAATAAGGACTTGGACGATGCCTTCAAGAATGTTCGCGGTTTCTCCAAGACAAACCGAAATTTTTACATCAAACTGTATAATTTGTTACATCAATGCCCAAAGGTTCGAAACATAACCATAAACTACAGCGACCTGCAACATAAATTCTGAGTTTTAGAGAAATATATATATTGCAGGATAAAGATTTCTGGAGCACATAAAAATTTCGACTTGTAATGCTATGACGAAGATACTTAGACATATATCCATCCATGGAAGGACAATTATTATTTCACTTAAAAATTAAATCAATATCTCATTTTCTATTAAATATTTTATATCTGACATAGCCTGATATGCTTCCTATTATAGCAACAACAAATATTTCGTTATAATTATGCTCATTACTAGGCCTATAAAAATCGCTCAAAACCGGCTTCTTGGATAATATTAAGAGTCCATCAGGATGTGTTTTATTATAAAAGTCTAATATACTGTCTACATAATCAAATACGCCTCTTGCGTCATTTTTTTTCTCTAATTTGACTATTAACAAAATCTAATGTATGTAGTCTTTTTTGACTCCATTCTTGGTTAGCTTTTTGCAATTCTTCGACTGCTTCATCGTGTCTATATCGCTCTTCTGATCCATCACCTCTTCCAAATTTATCATATAAAGCATATCTAACTGTAAAGGCTAAAGCATTAACAATAGCTCCACCTATAATTATTGCGGCCGTTGCCATTTATTTCTCACATATTAGCAATCTTTTATTTTTAATTATAATTCTTGCATCTTAAACTATAAAAACATGCATAGTGTATTTACCAGTACCTTGATTATTTTTAGTGATTTCCAGATGTATTTTATCTTTATGCGGTTTTCCTGATCCGTGTAAAGTATTATCTTCAGTAGCTCCTAGATCGGTCCATAACGCAAATTTATGAGCCCAATAATAATTAATTAAATTCATACAGCTATCTGAATTAGGCTTCTGATCTTCATTCATAAAATGTTTACTGATGTCTCTCCACTGATACCTTTTGCTATAGCCTTGGCTGTAATATTTATTAGGTAAGTCATCTATGGTATATTTAACATCTTTTATAGCAGGATTTACAAAATGTTCGGAATCTCTCTTACCAGTTTCAAAGTCATCTTCAAATATTAAAAGGATACCTTTAAGTGATTTTCTATTTATACCTGTAACTTCTAAGTTAATTAGGGCTGCTACTTTAGTAATTTCTTAACGCTTATAATGATGATGATGATCATAAAGAAATGATGTTCCTTGGCCTAATTCCGTTTCAACAGATCTATAAAGAGGAGCATATTTTATTGTTTCAAATTCTAAGCATATATTTTTCATTTGAAAAGTAGCAGCACTTTCATAATTTAAAACGTATTTTACACTAGCTATTGTTAATTCAAATGTAAGCTTTGATTCCAATAATTCTCCAGATAAGGGCATATGAT
>JAQFZF010004554.1:0-10473 GCA_034695365.1 Enchytraeus norvegicus
AGGAAGGCAATGGAAAGCCACCTCAGAAACCTATATTTTCCTTGAACAAAGGCATCATTTTAGGTGTGGAAAAGGCACAGCCTTTGTGATAAGACTGACTTATTAGGTTGGTCGATGGTGTGCTCATTAAAGAGCAAGATAGTTGATTGTGTGCAGGAATTATTGGACCTGCTACGTGGTAGAGCACTGGATAGATAGATCGATCTTGTTTTATTATTTAACAATGTCTTTACAGAAACTCCAAACAAATTGGCGTCATTATTGAATCTGTGATTGTAGAGAGTCATTCCACCGAGAACGTAGTAGTCAACGAAAAATCAGACGCCTCGCTACAGTGTCCAATCTCTGACTGCTCCAACGTTCAGTGGAATCTCATCGATCATGGCACCTTCCGTGCCGCCCGTGTGATCGCCAGCTCAGACAGAATCTCTCCACTGTATCATAAGGACGTCGCCCTTAACACAACGGCAGGATACTGCACTCTGATCGTACTGCGCTCCGGAATCGGCTTCGTGGGCGATCTTATCGACTGTCTGGACTTACGGACTGAACAATCTGCAAAGTTGTTTTATATTTACGTTATATGTAAGTCTCGTCACTTTCTCAAAAAATAATTGTTCAAAGGAAGCCTATGGCAGTTCAAATTTGTCGATGATATTAGTTTTGCTAATAATATATTTATTTCATTTACACCAACTCATTGGTACCAATAATAAGACTTATACATGAAATCAATCCAAAAAGCAAATCAATAAAACCAAAAATATTGAAAAATTATAACCACGAAAATAACGTCAAGGTTGTGGTTCATTCACACAAACTAGTCCTTTCAGCCGAGTATTTTCCAAATAATATATATCCAGATATCTTAATTACTAATAACTTAATTTTTAATTTAGCATATATTCAGAGTATTAATAAATTTGCATTGCTATGAATTTATGGAGAATAAAATACTTTATTAAATTATTGATATATTGTGACTTATTAGCAACTATCTTATTAGTGTATTCAATGAATATTTAAACTTAGGATTAAAGGCGAAACCCATAATTCGACTGATTAATTGAGTGCTGCTATTTCTACAGTCTACGGACCAATATGCAATTCCATCGCTTCAGACGGTTACGCCAAGGACGGACAGACGCTGACCTACCAATGTCAGATGAAATATTACGGGGGAGGGCCGAGTGAACATGTGGACACTACGTGGTTGAATGCGCAGAATGTGACATCGAAACAATGGTCACAATACCTCGGAATTAAACAGATCGGAGCTACATTTCAAGTGGTAGCAAACAAACCAGCTGTGCCTCAGTACGTGTGCAGGTCAAGCTTTGGTAACAAGAACATTTCCGAGGCTGCCATCACAACACGAGACTGTGTGGTCAATCCTGTCTATGTTAGATGTAAGTCTACAACTGCATTCATCATCACTATAAAAGAGCAGTGGTGTGTATTACACAAATGTTTTATTTACAAGCGCTAGATAACCAAGTTCAACATCGAGGCTTGGTGGTGCAGTGGTTAGAATCATTGGCAGTAGGAGACGGGGGCGGGGGGTTGCAGCCCCCCAACATTTGCGGAGGTGATTATGATTTTCGGGCAAGCGTGTTATTTTTGGGGGAAACGTTGGTATTCTTCGGGCAGCAAGGCCATGGCCGATCCCCCCTCCCACACCCGCTTTCCGGGTCTGTCTCAAGGACGATGTTCTTAAATTCGGGTAGCAGAACTCAACATTTTCGACAGAACTAACACTTTCTGGCAGAACTAAAACCTCCCTAATCCTAAAAGTTGGCCTACGCCTATGGTTGAACGTAGAGCAGCTGAACCAATGGTTCCAGATGTGACTCTTGATCGTGACAATTTCTTTTGTTAGATTTTATTCATTAGGAGAAGGTGCCGACCAGACGCAAGTTACATTGAAGATGTACAATGAGGGAGGGTAGAGGCTTTTAATGGAGTGTGGCGGGTGGCTCTGTCCCCAGTGATGGGTATATTGGGGGTTGAGGGTGACCCCCATTGAGCCTCTAGTAAAGGTTTTCTTGCTAGTAATTTACATGTATAATTAAGTTAATGCATAGTTGCAGGTTCGGCATAAATGTTTGCAACCGGCCACCTGGAATCTATATATATAATAAAAGTAGGCCTATTGCAGATTTTGAATATAGGTTGCTGAGCTTGTCTTGGAAATTAGATGCTTCAGTTTCTGTTCGTGTTGTGTATCGTCGTGATTCTGATAAGTTGATGATTCTGTGATTTTCCTTGTTCTCTCTCCCACTTAATGGATTGAGGCAAAGGCTGTGTCGTGCAGTGATATTTTCGTTAACTAAAATTGATCGTAAGCGAAAATTATTGCATCGTCGTGTACGAGAACTGATACGATTATTATTTTATATTTTCCCCTGAACTGAAACTAAATAAGAACGATAATTATTGTTACCGAACTGAATAGAAATAGAAACTAAAATTTGGCTCTGAACGATGAAAGAAAATTATTTAGAAACCAAAAATTTCTTTTCAGATGATAATAAATCTTTCTCATTATTTTGTTGTAAAACTAATTTGTAGGTTAGACAAATTGTAAAAGAGTATAAAAGGGCTTATATGCTAACCAAAAGTTACAACAAATTCCCAAAGCGCGGTATGTTTCACAACTTTTGACCATTAACTTGAATAAGAACCGAACTAGAACTAAAATTATAAACAATTTACTCGAACTAGAACTGAATTAGAACTAAAATACCTGAACAATAACTGAACTAAAACTAATATTATTCGATTCTTCAAGAACTGAAACTGAACTAAACTAGAAATTAGTCTTTCAGAACTGTATAAGAACGAAACGAAAACTAAATTTCAGAACGAAAATATCACTGGTGTCGTGCATACTCCAATGTTGATGTACATGTAAAATGTCTGGTAAATACAAGACATTATTCCATACGATTCAGTAAAATAATTTATTAAGTTAATATCAGCTTTCCTCTTTCTCACAGACGCAGCTCACAAGATCAAGCTCTCACGTGACGGAGATAAATTTGTACCAGGCACCAAAATCACCTGCACAGCTGATGGTGTACCACCGCCCACATACCGCTGGGTAGACTCCACCACCGGTATAACACGTGTGAGTGGTCAACATCTACTGGTGCACAACGCCAGCACAGACCTGTACCACTGTGAAGCTGATAATACACTGAATACATCTCCGCTCAAATCTAGCTCTATCATGTTCAACGGCACTGTCGACCCTGATGGTAAAACCTTTGGAGAATACTCAATTCTAATTAAGTTTTGTATACAGTTTTATACACTGTATGTCAATGAATTTATTTGCCTGTAACCTGTTGAGGTCGAGTCAATGTTGACTCTGTCGATGATGTTAACATAAGTGGGATATTATCGCCCACATGTCAACATCCTTTTCGTCGCAATACCGCTGTCGAGGGTAGATTGCCGGTTATTTCCCCCGGTAGTTCTGATCTTGGTGTCCTCACCAGTGATGCAGGAAGTCATATTGCTGGCGTGTCCTGACTGAAGCACTTAATTCCGATTTGTATGCCAACTTATATCGGATCTATTAACAAAACATGGCGTACCAAATTACGCCTAAATTTCGCTGAGTTTACTTGCAAATATTTAAAATATTAGAAATGTACCTTTTAATTAAAATTTGGTACATCTATCATACTGGCAAACTTGTAGGACAATAATTGTGTGAAACACTTCACTCTAAATCTTAAGTTCACTCAAGGAGACCTTATCGGTTTTAAAAATAATGTTTGATCTGACTTCTTTAAAGACTGAATAGTTCCTTAATTGACCCAGACGTATGAGGCTGCTGCCGAAGATTGCAAAGTAAAGTAGGGGTCGGGCGTATTGATTCTATTGCGTCTGCAACGAGTGGCAATTTCACTGCTAAATTTATGACAATCGGCACGGCACCTGTTTGATGTTAAAAGGCTGCAAAGGCTAAAGAATAATTTAGAGTCAGTTTAGCGTCCAAACATGGCTCACTGGTTGGCGAGTAGGCCAGTTTGTTTAGAATTTTGCGCATGAGGTCCGGGTTTCGATTCCCTGTCAAATCAATCAGGGAGTCAAATCTCCGATGTACATTTACAGCGGGCCAACCAAGCCCACCATCCCTTTCGTATGTCGGATAATTGGAGGAATTAGTACATAGTATGGGACTACTGCTGAAGACTATGAAGGTTACCACAGATCCCTCTTATAAAAATATGATCCAATAACAAATTTGGATTTGATACAGTGGGACTGGCGACCTCACGGTCAAATTTATGACTATGTCACCTGTGCTGCATCGCTCAGGATCTGGATCAGCTCCGCGCCTACGTTCGGTAACGAATATGGAACACCACCTATACCTTTACCTTATTGTTACAGAAACTGCCGATGGGACGACAAGTTCTACAGCACATGTTGACTGGGTGACAGCGAGTGGGATTGTGATTGCAGTAATCAGTACAAGCGTCTTAGTCAGCGTTGCTGTGTTCATTATCTTCAGAATACGTAGAGTCAAAAAACGCCGAGTCAATAATGGTTTGATTTTGTATTGCACTTTGATTTATTGTAATAAAGCTTATTGAATTATTGTACAATTTTCTATTCCTGTCATCAATTTTTTTATCTATTCCATTTTAATGCATTCTGCATGTTGGTGGTGCTATTCTAATAAATGGCTGTTCTAATAATAATATTATTGGACTAGCCTACTACATAAACCAAATTAGTGCAGAACAATTAGCAGGAAGTAATCATCCTAAAGCTGCACGTATTTTATAGAAGCCGATCAACATTGAGGAAGGATAAGGAGACCCACGTCAGAAAAAAAAATTCTTCAAGAAAATATATCATACAGACTTTCCAGTTATGTGCCTGGACCTGCCTTTAGGCATTGCATTGAGAGCGAGAGAGAGAAATTTCTATCCATTCCCGTGCCAGTTCCGGATAATTTGAGATCAGACCTACGGAAAACTGCACATGTCTTGTAAGAGCCGACTACCGCAGATACTGATAACGTAATGGGAAACCATCGCAGAAGCCAGATTTCCCGTAGCCATAGGATCCATTTTATGCGAGGTTAGGCTTAGCTTTTGATAGGATCAACTTGTTGATCGATTGAGTGTTCATTAGTGAGAGTGATAGCAGACTATCATGGATCTGCCATTTGGCAGTACACTGGAAAGGGAGAGATCCATCCATTAATATTAAGCTCAGAAGATTGGAAAGCCGCTGGTGTGACGTATTAGCCGACTGACGCAGTCGCTGAGGAAGGATAAGGAGACCCACTTCAGAAAAAACTTATCTATTAATCTGTTGAATTACGAGCGGACCGAGAGAACTAGTGTAAGATATATGTATTGGACCTGCCATACGGCTTGCACATGTCAGTTAGTTCAGCGTTCTTGTGTTTAACGTTTCAGGATATTTGTTTCACTTTTCGTTTGTAAGTTTGTTCAGTGTTAATCAATGTTATAGTTTTTGTCATTTGAAAAATTGTAGCAATTGTATTGCTGGTGTGGGCTGTCGTGCCTGAGATGAACAAATAAATAAATAAAATAACAATATGGGAGAGCACTGGATGTTGGTTAGTTATGACCGCTATAGTTAACTTGAGTAAGACTAGTCCAAAACACAAATTCTTTAGCGGAGTCTTCTATCGCTGTCATTAGGAGCACATAATTGATCGTACTTTATTGCATCATACCGAATGTTTACAATACAATCAATACAATTAGGATTTAACGTCCGGTTCCTCACCCGAAGGCGATGTCAGGGACGACGTTTAAGGACTCAAAGCACTATCAAAAAATGATGGTTGAATCCAGCGAGGTATCGCTAACGTCGTCTGTTATATTAGGTTTGTTTGTTCAACCTGGCAATCGTAAATTGTTAAAATCAAATACAGAATATGCCAACGTACACTGGCGGCGCCACGCCAGGGCCAGCCGGGGTACTTTTCCTGGCTGAAAACGACCGTGCCCCGGCAGGAAAATGTATTTTTTTGTTTACATTTTGATTGAATTAACAATTCGATGATATGAAATCATGACTATATTATCGTGTTAATCTCATAATTATACTCTTCCGGTATTATTTCATGCATCCTGGACAATGGACATTGACTCGAATAAATTTTCATGATTGGTGAAGTTTGTGTACAGTGTCAATTTTAGTAAATGATGTTTAAAATTCAAGTACTTAGCATTTCATGATTTTTCATTATTTTTAATGTGCCCCGTCTCGGGACCTTGTGCCGCGGCAGTGCCCCGACTTTCCCCAAATGCTGGCGCCGCCACTGCCAACGTACGGTATAACAATAGACAGGTACGGTGCGGTATAACAATAAATAGCCTAATTATAAGGATCAGCAGCATGTTTGGGGCTTTTTGATACCGAATGACCTTCGTCATAAAAATGATCTGTTGTTAGGCTTACAGCAATGGAGCGCAAGCTGATTAATAAATCCTGTAACGAATATTAACGGATTATATTTAATTAAACAATATAATTAAGTAATATCAGATACTTTGACTTGTGTTGCAGATACTTTATGCTACGAACCAGACGTGGTTCATCAATACGAGAACGCAATAGCTAGCAACCCTCAGACCTCAGGACCCACACAAACATCTGAGAGGGAAATTACTACTTCCGTACAACCTGGCGATATTTCTCAACTGTATGAAGAAATAGTAATGCCGGAAGAGACTAATTATGAACAGCTTCAAGAATATCCCAGAAATGATCCTGAGCAGAAATACACGGAGTTGATAGAACACTCAAAGCACTATCAAAACGATTCTTGAATCTAGTGATATTCGCTCAATCGTCTGATAACTTATATTCGTGTATTGAATCAATGTGACGATCGCAGATTGTTACAATCAACAAAACACACAATATAACATAGTTAGATAGCAAATGCGATAGATAAGTAGGGAGATAGATGCTTAAGAAAATGTAATTAATTAAAGAGGCATCCAAGCGTCATCAGCTGCCATACTACTGCAGTAAAATTTCTCTCTTACGAAACTGAAAGATATTTATGGAGTAGAAAGTTCTCTTAGATTTGTTACAACGTGAAATTACTCGTGATTATTTATTTGAACCCCAGCCCAAAAAAATACACGTTACGAATTTATTTGCAACCGCCCTCACAAATATCTAGATACGTCTCTGCTTTCTTTCCCTTGATGTTTGGCCACACGTACCAGGGACTGAGAAATGGTGTTAACTCGATCAATCACTTCTAATTCAATCAATACAATACATCGTTACAATACGGGCTTAGCGTCCGTTTCATCATCTGACGACGATATTAGGGACGTCTCTAACAGTATATAATATAACATAACATTTGCTGGGTCAGGAAGCATCAGATGCTTGCAGTGGCGTCTACCAATGGGGGGGGGGGGTTGGGGATCGATCGCTTTGGAAAAAACTTTGGAGGGAGTTTCAACCCCCCATTTTCAGGAATTCTGGAGGGGGGGTTGGACCAAAATCCCCAGAATCTCCCACTACAACGGGGGGGGGGGGGAGGGTTAGACGCCCCCCCCCCCCCCCCCCCCCCCCCCCCCCCCCCCCCCCCCCCCCCCGGGTTAGACGCCACTGGATGCTTATTTAAAACTAGGCCCTATTCAGTCTTAAAATCATCTGCAGGAACAAGACTAGAACTTCCAGTGATACCCTCCAATTATCCCATGTGAATACATCTAACTACAACTGTAACAACCCACACCAGTGTCGCTAGTGTCGTCGGAAGTCCCAACGTCATAGCTCTGCTTCCTCTACAAGCTGACCCTGTAGTGTATATTAGAACAGTTTTATTTTATTTCCTTAGAACTGTTTTTATTTCAGCATAGTCACTGGTTAAATTGAGGGGGAACGATAAGGAATGCCTTTCCGGGGCCAAGTAGAAAAAGTCACTAGCGTTCCGGGGCCCAGCTAAATATTACCATTAGCGTTCCAGGGCCAAGAAAAAATGTGCCATTAGCGTACCTGGACCCCTTGATTTCCAGGTTCACCACTGAGCAAAGCAACATCTCGTTCAATTTATGGCACGAAAAAAACAGGGCATTAATATGGCCGTAGTTGTGAAATATGTATTTTATGTATTTTATAATTTTTGAAAAATACATGTATTTCACTGTATTTTATTTTTATTTGCGTTTTTCATATATTTTATGTATTTTATATTTTTTGAAAAATACATGTATTTACTGTAATTTATTTTTACTTTGCTGTATTTCACATCTATGAATATGGCCATAATTATATAAATTGCTACCAATTGTTAAATGCAGCAAGGATGTTTCCTTTAATTGAATATATGTAAGATACACTTTGATCAGGGGTCTATAGTATTTCGCTTAGGCCTAATGCATACACACGGTGACAACAAGGTGCATAACAAATGGACCTAAATTTTTGTTTATGTCGAGACCATTAGCGTAGGGTTAAGTGGATGAATTTACAGGACATATTGACAGACCAGGTGTACGGCATACAGTATCTGAATATTTCATCAAATTCGCTGACCAGATGGCCGAGTTATTTGAATTCTTCTGATCGCACCATCAATGTGCACTTATTATGCATAATTGGAAGAGCAAAACGAGTTTAAGTTTATTTTGTTGCAAATTTTAATTTATTGCTGTTTTATTTTAGTTAATAATTTCTACACAGCAGCTAATGACCACTGTTGGACTGCAGCACAGTGCAATTTCATAAGCGCTATAAACACCACTAGAGACTATTAAACTGTTACTTCACTATATAAATTATTAATTAAAATGATTCCCAAAAATTCTTGGGTATGTTCACAGCAATACCATAACTCAAATGTGGGGGGGGGGCGGGTATGCAAAGTTGTAGAGCGTCGGTCGTAGATGCAAGAAGATCTTGATCGATTCCAGGTCAGGTCAACAATAAGAATATCCCCAGGTTTCTGGTAGTTAAATTCTCAATTTTGAAGTGAATTCCTCTGGCCTGATAAAATATCCTGCACTTCAGAATATTAACAACATAATTGACAAGTTCACTTGTTTATGCCTCATCCCGTATTTGCAATTTTCAAAGATACTATCACAAATTTTTCTGAAAATACCATTAATCACGGATGTGCAACTTCAATGAAATTATGTGAAAACTGAAAGTCTGAAACTCAATATATAAACTCTATGCATTTATGGGCCAAACACTTTTAAAAACCGTTTCTGAGAACTGAAAAATGATTCAATACAAATCAGAAGAAGAAGGAATTCCCTTTTAGACGATGGAATAAACATTATTACGGTAGGCCCCTACAGTCATTATTCTCTGCTAGATTGAGATCAGTCAGGTACTTGTGAACTCATAAATCGATCTCTGGTCACGACGTGTGAATGCAGTTATTCTGACACACGGTGGATACATTGAACATTTGTTCCACTAATTCTGTATTTAATTACGACATTCACTTAATTGTACGTGCGGTGTTCAGAATTGTTGGCCCTATAGATGCATAAAGTTGATATCTTTAGTTTCAGACTTTAAGTCTTCACGGAATTTAATAGAAAATGACACATCCGTGATTAATGGCGTTTTCTCAAACACTTATAAAAGTATCTTTCAGGATATACGCGCATTGCAGACTCACTGAATGGATAAGTGTCTTTAATTAGTCGTACGAGAGAGACGCTCGGATAAAAATGGTTAATGTTGTTAGCCGTCAAATTATAGATGCATTTAATCTGTCCCATCCGGTATAGCAGTGTATACTCTATCATTCATGTAGGACATGCTTGATCAGAATATTGAATCAATATTCAAGACTACTTTACATAGGCATGCACTGTTTACAATCCCGACTGTATGGCAATGTCGGCAACATACATGCTCGATAAGTTGGACATCGCGGGGTACAGTCCCAACAGGGGCCTTCTCTTACAGTAGGCTATCCAATTTTAGAAACTGATAGGCTAGAATAAAAGTTCATATTAGTCAATCCCTATAACAGTGTTTCTCAACCGGGGTGCCGCGGCACCCAAGGGTGACTTTACGGCTCCACTGGAGTAACTTTTTTAAAGAAACATATTTAGCTTTTTTTACAAAATCTATCGGGATGCGGGAAATCTTGCAAAAAGCTGCAGAAGTACGCTCAAAGACGGTGCATAAACCTCTTATAAGTAGTAATTACAACTATTATGTTAACCAACAGTTCAAACACTGTACATCGCATGCAAGAGCTTCTTCACACATGATAGCGCATTTCGCGTAGTTTAGAGCCGTGTTACTAGTATGTGGTGTTATCGAGAGCGAATATTACTAGTAAACCTCAATGAGACGGTTACACCGGGAAGGTCTTGTGTAGGGTTTATGCTTTGCGTGAACAATTGCTCGTTTTTTGTCAAAATGAAACACTAGATGCCGAGTTCTCTGACATGATTTCCGACCCAACTTTGATTT
>JAQFZF010004555.1:0-10473 GCA_034695365.1 Enchytraeus norvegicus
CCGCTTGGGACGTCCCTGACATCGCCTTCGGGTGAGGAACCGGACGTTAAATCCTCATTGATTGATTGATTGATTTTCTCTATATTATCCATTAGCAACATGTAGACCTATCTCTCGATTAACAGGTTTTAAAATCAGAGTTCAAGTCTTCAATATTACATTATAACCATTGTATTACAGTCTCTTTAAAATGAATTATCCTACAATGATGATCTCTCTATAATTATACATTAAGATTCGCGTCATTATATTCTGCTTCAATATGATGAGTAAAACTAAAAGATCACTAAAAGATCTTGAGCTTCATGTAGTAAAAGTGTCAAAAAATATATATTCACACAACTTGTTGGTAATCCTGGAACTACATACATGACCAATGTACATGTAGAAGTTAATCAGGAGAGTCAATTAGCACTGGAAGTTAAATTCTATTATACTCGTATATTGTGAGTGCGATTAATTAGGCATTAATTCCATATAAGTAGTAATAGTAACTTTAGGCCTATATTATTTTCGGAGTCATGAGAGTAAATTGTTAACTTTCTTTGACGCAAATCGCATCTTCAATTTTTATGCGATCCTCTTTTCAATGCAGTCGTAATATTCTTCCAATTATACTGATTGTGCCATTGAGTTTTATATTGGCTATTATACCTCATTTGCAAAATGTGAGCATATTTACAAACCATCTCTATTGTGGTGGCACGGTAGTGTTTATAATGTGTTGTTATATATTTTGCACATTGAGATGGTGTCTCGGTAGAAACACTGCCAGCTGAGAAAGACAAAGGAGACCCACCTCATAAAACGCTTCTCCAAGATATATGGCATTCATACTAAGCAAAGGCCTTCAGTCCCGTGCTCCCCTTCCGTAGAGGGTGCAAAGATTAATGGGGATAGAGCGATGGAGGCTTTATATGCTATGGACCTGCCACTTGGCAGAGCACTCGATATATAGATACCGATTCTAAGAAACAATTCAAAAATATAAAATTCTTAGTCTTCCATTTGTCTGATTACATTTATCTCATTTCTGACGTCGTCGTCAGATGATGAAAAGGACGTTAAATTCGCATTGATTGACTACCATTAATGCTGTTGAATGAGAATGGGCGCACGCCTCCGTGGCCTCCCCCACAGAAGTTAAAGCCAAACCCACGCCCCCCCCGACACAAAAATTGTCCTCAGGGACATTTCCTTAACCAAGTAATCAGATTGTCACCCTTTCTGAAACTGACTCTAGGCCTACCTTCAGATTGAAATAAGTGCCCCCCTTTCCCATGAAAAATAATTCATTGTAACGGTTCCGAACTAGGATTTGTTTATTTGGAATACTTTTCACGTACGACCTTCTTATGTCTAAGTACACACAATGTCAAATTTTGATACAGGCTATCATGGAATGAGCGACCTTTACTGACATTTAGCAACAATGAAACATCATGAGATAAATAACTAAATTTACTTATTGTCAGTTATTGGCGTCATAACGATCACATTGCACAACTTTAAAGCAGTCAAGAAAAATAATTCGTCAATCAAACATTTGTAAAGTTTAAACAAATAAAATAAAATAGCAAGGTTAGAATGTTTTGAGGCCCACATTTAGTTCTAGGCCTGCAAAGACTTTTTACTCCAATTTGTCGTCACTGTCGACACAGGACGTACTCTCTTATCCATTACAGAGAACTACCAACGGTTCCAACTACAATAGCAGACAATATACTGAAACGATCGTCCATTATGATATCTATCACTTTAATACCAAACGTTTAATCGTAAGGTAGTTTAGTCAGTTATCCATTATACCGGTCCTCTATAATTATTTCCAAGATCTTACTCTCTGATCGGTTCCTCTTGGATTCGAGTTGGCTGCTGGTGTTAGAATTATTGGGCCTACAATCACGACGCTCTCAAAATTCAAACGAGCTAACAACTAATTTTCATAGATTCTTCTGTTAGGTGCATGCAAGGAATTGAAATGTAATGTTCTTAACCTATATAGATATTTTATCAAAGCAAGACTTAATCAATCGATTTCATTTATAAAGATGATATACGAACATTTTGAACATAATTTCCATTTTGTGCATAAATATTATAAATCGTGTATTATTGTGATGAAAACATAGTGTATTTTAGCTAAATCGGAATATGTATGTCAATTCTGGTCTCTATCTCCGTTCATGCATACCTTCGATAATTCGTGCAACATTGATTTGTGTAATGTGTATGTCGTGATAAACGAATAAATAAATAAATAAACTGATCCATCAAAATCTTACAGTAATTATTATACGGATACGATGAAACTGATAAATCATAACTTACCAGTACACATTACAATATCAAGAGTTTACCAACCATCTTAAAGTAACGAATTACTCATACTTTTCTATAGACAAGAAAAGGGCGCCAGAATTTGATAGTAAAGAAAAGTACGAGATGCCAATAGTCATTTTAACTAATTTTCGTATGGCGAATTTGATTGGTTTAGCCGATTCGAAAACTGGTCCGAACATGGAGATCTAGCAAAGCGTCCTATCTCGCCCCATTATAGCTATAGAAGCCAGGAAGCCCGGTTAACATTGAACTTTTCTTGCTATTGCATGAATAAAAGAATTCACGTAAGCTAAGCCACGACGGATCGATTCCTGTATGACTCTATGGAGCAGTGCCCTGGAGAGCTTGTCTCACAAGGATGTTCCTACAGGATCACAAGCAATCATCGCTTCTGATTTCCTCCAGCCCGACTATTTTTATCCAAGTCCGGAGACTCTGTTGATCTAGTAGGCTAAGTGACGTTTTCATATCTATCTGTCCATTGCTCTGCCATAGGGCAGGTCCATGGCACAAATTCATACATAGTCGGCATTCTAGTGTATTAGTGAGCACACTACTTACCAACCCAATAAGTCTGTTCACAGTTTGCCTTTACATACCACTGGCCAAATTAAGATTATGCCTTAATTAAAATAAAAGTAAGACTTTTGAGGTTAGCTTCCAATGCCTTCCCCAGTGATCACGTCAATCGGTCTCTACAAAACACGTGCAGCTTTCGATTGATCTAATCTCGAGCGACCGGATTCAGCAAGGTTCATATATACTCTTTTGAAATTCAATTCTAAAATTGATAAGTCGGATTTAATGTCGGTTTCGGATCTCGAAAGTACATAAGCGACATGCAAACGGAGTATTAGGCAATCAAAAATACAAGAACAGTAACTCAAAAAGGGAAACTAGGATTTGCGTATGTCATATGTGAAAATATACGAAAAAAACAAAGCTCCCACCGATCAATCGCACTTTTGAATCGTCCCTGACATCGCCTACGGGTGAGGAACCGGACGATAAATTCTCATTGTGTTATACTGAAACACTGAGCTCTGGCTAACGGAGTTTTTGATTATTATGAGCTATCGATAATTATAGACACATTGCAAGAATAGTGACGAGTTAGGAGAATTATAAAATTATATAATTATGCCATTCAAAAGATATTGTTTAGTTAAGTTAGACATGGGTCTAAACAAGCAATTTGCTTTCTAACCCATTAACGTTATTATATTGTATTATAATTCATCAAATTCGCTCTAAAATTTAACTTATAAGAAACATTATACAGGTAGGACTGGCCTATGACTATCTGAAACAACTATGAAACATGCGTACAAAAGAAAGAATTCTATGCATAGTCTATATCTATAGGCATACTTATTATAGGACCTACAGGCTCAAAATTAGATTTTTATTGATGCTGTAGCTCTACGACGTTTAAAGTGGCGTATTAATGGCCACTCGATAGCATGAGGCATAACGTTTATATCTTTTTATTTGAGCGCGGTAATAAATACGAGTAAGAAATCAATATTTCTTTATTCATTTTATTTCGCTACTGCTGTACATTTTTTATATAAGGCCTGAGGCCCTGAACTGAGGACAAATACGATATATGGACTGGATTGTAGACTGTGTATTTTACAGTAAAAAAAGTCTTTATAAAAAAAGCTTACAATATTCAAATGCAATGAAAAGTAGAAAGAATTTTCTGTATTCCTCAAACTAGCAGTTAAAGTGTTGAGTGAGGGATGGAGAATGACGTCAACGTAAATATAAATGAGGACAGCTTTTGAGTGCCTTGTCGTAGGTTTAGAAATATCTGTGAAAGCAGCGCAGATAAATTCTAAAAGAAAGAATAAATGAATAATGAAATGGCAAACAAGGACAAATGAACGATGGGACGAAATCTGGTTCTATCACCGTACTATTCCCGAATTTAAGCCTATTTCCTAAATCCAATAAATAAATAAAATTCAGTGATAGGATTAATGTTTGTTTAAGAGTTGGGTTAGGATGAGGGTCAAGGTTAAGCTAACCCTTATTCCTAATCCAAACCTTAAAATGAACCCCAAGTAGAAATTTGAAAAAGATCGGATTTCTTTTCGTATAATTATATTAACACATAACAGAAGTACATGCTAATTTCCTTTCGTAGTTCCTTTAATTCATTAAGGCTCTGGACGGTGGGCCCCATATCAGTGCGGCCTTAGCGGTGTGCAAACTGTGCAGTCGCACAGGACCCGCAAATTTAGGGGGCCCGCAAATGTCACAGAAAAAAAATCAAATGGTGGCTAAGTGCTTTCTTTCAGTGACATTAGTGGGCCCCCTAAATACTGCGTGATTTGTTCAGTGGTGTAAATTCAATTTGAGGGCCCACGAAAAAGTTTGAAAAAGGCCCCTTGAATAAGTCGAAATGGGTCCCATTTTGAAATTACCCATCTGAAAATGTGTAAATGCCCAAGTTTTGCACCCGTTTGAGTCAATATTTTTAATCCGATTAATTATTTAAAAGTCAAATAAAATTTCGTTACTTAAAACTTGTAACCAATAGATCTCTACCCCGGTTCCCCCCAGCAACTTCGGCTCTGCACTCCATTACCATAGGTACGCCACTGTCTTTGTCACTGCTGCGTCACAGTTATGCATTGCATATTACGTGTATAACATGTATAATAAATGAATCGACGGGAACACATTAGTGGCACCTTGAAAGAATTGCACTGGATTCGTGTAACACAGCGAGTTAATTATGAGGTGGCTTCTCTAACTCGTCGCTTGGTTCATCAAGGCCCACAGTACCATCTCAGTGACTCCCATTCACACAATACAGGCAAGTTCCTATCTTCGCTTCTCAGCGAACAGAGGGGATCCAATAGCATCCATCAGCGCAAGAGCTGGTGGGCGTGGGTTCAGAATGTCTGGGTCCGGAGTTTGAAACAGTCTGCCACTGAGTCTCCGAACTTGTCAAGTCCTTCGTTTAAATTCCAAATTAAAAACTCATCTATTTTCTTAATTCAACCCATGCAACAGCAAGCTCATCTTCATCAAATAATAATATAATTAAATAATAAGGATTTATTTTCAAGCATTGGTAGTTTGGCAATGGATTGATCTGTCTTTGTCAATGTTTTTTGTCGTTGCATTGTTGCATTGATAAAATGAGCTACACAAGAGACTTCTGATTGATTGATTGATTGAATAAACTATAGACATTTTGAATTTTTACTTGTATCATGGGGGGCCCGCACAATATGGTCTGCACAGGGCCCGCAATATCCCAAGTCCGGCGCTGCCCATATCAACCTTTAGGAATAGCCTACGTGTTGAATAATGAATAAGGCCTCATAGGCTAGTTAGTTTTCTCATCAACCTCGTTAGTTTCGAGGTTGATATGCCTAATTTGCCTTCATGCTAATAGAGTACGAGCAACAATAATTGCCTGTATTATTTATTTTATGGGCTATAAGCCCACAGGTTTACTGATTGAAATAAAAATAATTGTACAAACTTTGTTGATGAATCCGTTAATACAGATATATAAAATTAAAATCCTTTCAGACTTGTCACCAAGCGAGGCTAGGCCAACTTATAGATCCGATCCAGATATTAGTATCCAAAATTGTGTATAGGTTTAGATCATTGCGATCACATCCATGTTGGATTGTTGGTCTATTGTTATGTCCTTAATTCACTGAAACTCCAAAAATTAACAAATCTCAGATTAATGTGATACTCTGCGACGATATAATGACAATAATCGTGTTGCTACTACATACGAATCATTCAATGGATCTGAGACAATTTTATGACAGTCTATATTGACCGATATAATATCGCAGTGTTTCTCAAACGTTAGGTCGCGTACAAATATTGGATCGCGAAACTGAAATATCTTACAAGGTGGCCAGACCCGAAGAGAATTAAACCTTAAAATTAAACACATAGGATTACTGGAATATCCTATTTAAAAGAAAGAAAACACAGGCGTTTTGGTTATGTTTAGCTGATCGTTTCTCACGAATCTCAAAATTGCGCTTAATGTGTAGAGTAGTCTATAGCATTTGCCCGCAGGGCCTACACTCAACCTGTTTTAGTCTTACTCAATCTCTTACTCAATTAGTCTCACTCAATCTCTCTCTCAATTAGTCTCACTCAATGGACTCACTCAATCTACACTTTAGTCTCACTTCCTACATTATATAGTAGTGGGCCAACATAAGTGATGAAATGTTAGTGTTCACGGAGAAGAAGTATGAGCAATTACTTGAAGAGAACGTTTGGAAAACTCTAGTCTACATGTAGGCTATAGTCCCATCTCGTCTAGTCTAAGAAATGACAACTATGAAGTAACAGCCTATCTCACAAGTAACCTGTTTTCTCAGCAATGAGAATATCTACAATATTTGATACAAACAACAAAAGCATTAATGGTTATTCAGCTCTCAAGAACCGCTTTATGATCGATAGCCCATAATAGCCGCCAATAGGCTATAATTACACACCAAAGATCACTCCAGAGATCCCAATTTTTTCTATTATATTGCTCTCAATCTAGACTACCTGCAGGTGCAGTACGTATAGTATAAATACGTGTATATCGTCTCTAAAATGCAACTATAATGATATCTCGAAAGTAATCTGCTTATTTTGCTACAGATACATAGTAAATGTCTCACTGACAGTAATCTTATCGTCCACGCTGCATCAAGCCCTAGCGTTACGTAGAACGGAGACACTAGAGTAGACAACTGTTGCCGCAGATGTTGGGAAGTTACTGACGCATCAAAACTCCTGCAGACACAAAATCGATACATCTCTGACGTCATTATCGCACCGACTGAACACAGCGCTAACTTTCGCTCGATTATCGTTGTTTGAAACGCTATTTTGAGAGGTATGGAAATATTATATGCCATGGACCTCCGACCTGCGATTAGCAGTAGACGGAGAGAGAAAGACAGTACATATTCATCTGCAGAGATAAAGTAGTGAACTTAATAAGGGCACCACAATTAATGATAGTTGACGTCCTTGACATCGCCTTTGGGTGAGGAACCGGACGTTAAATCCTCATTGATTGATATTTCTATCATAATTATAACGGGAAGAGATTAAATCTTTTCTAAATTTAAATTGTTGAGAGAAATAGGAAAATGCCATAATACTGTATTGATAAAATTTGCTAAGTATCAGAATTTATTATACCGATTTATTCTCTAAATTTTCTGGTCTTTAGTATGTGGTCAGGCACGGATTTAGGGAGGGGATGGTCCTCCCCCTCGACCTCGAGGGGGCCTGGCTCTCCCGACCCCTCCTCGATAAATATTGTAATTTGACCCAATAAAACAACTTTTAGGACCCTTCCCCCCCCCGCCTCGATTAACCTCGATCGGACCTTACATCCTCTTCTCGAAAAAAATGAATGTTTTTGCCCCCCCCCCCCCTCAAATATTCCACGATCCGCTACTGTATGTGATACTCTGCGGTAGGTCGTCCCATATCTGAAGTGGGATGAAGAAGATTAACAGGTTGCATATTAGCTATCTAGGATGGGAAGTACTACTTCTACTATTCTCAAAGTTTCACAATGCGGCACATGTCAATGCCTTCAAGCATCTGTGCCCACATTTTTTCACATTCTCAGTAGTTTTTGTACAGGCCTACTATACGTGCTGGCTTATTGACTATCGTGAATAAACTGCTTTTTAAATTTTATAATTTAGAAAAATATTAACCGAATATTGAGTTTCAGCAAATCGTCAAATCTCGTTCAATTAAAACTGAAGAAACCAGTTGAACATTGACTTTTCTAGTCTATAATAATTGCGAATACAGACTAATCTTCAAATGCTTCATGAATTTGCGATACTGATGAATAGAAAAGATAACTGAAGTGCCTATTAATGTAACAGGGGTGATAAAAACTGTCCGACTCCATCATCTCCGTAGATGAACTAGTTATTAGGCTAATGGCCTACTTTAGAAGCTCGCGAACCATGAGGCTTTCGTTTGAGCATACATTTACAATGTGTGCATTGCGCTCAATGGTTGGATGCTGGTGGTTGGGTGCTGTCTGTAGTTGTATATGCTGTTTGAAACGTCCCTGACATCGCCTTCGGGTGAGGAACCGGACGTTAAATCCTCATTGATTGATTGATTGAATCAATCAATCAATGTTGATTGATTGATTGATTGATTGAATCAATCAATCAATGTTAATTTAACTTCCATTTCCACATCTGTCGCCGACATCAGGGACGTCAATGTTCAATGTGTGAAATGTATGCCGTATACATAATTTTATAATATTTAGAAACGGTAAATTGTTATTTTAAAAAATGATTAATTTTCACCACACTATTATATGATCTTTTATCATATCACCATGACATTTAGTTTCGATGAAAAGGCTATCAATAATAATTAATTATCAATTAAATCTACCCATATTGTTTGTGGCTTATAGCTGGCAAAACTACTTTTTGTTTAATGTTCAAAACCGCCTCTCTATAGTAAATGGAGGTCGAATATTATACAATATAAAATATATAGCATACACAGCCGATATAAAATGTCGTTTTCTCTATTTCATTGTATTTTATTATATTACAATTTTAGGTATTTTAATACATAGGGTCATAGGCCAATTAGGAATATCTACAGTACTAATTTTTAATGTCTATGTCACATAATCTCGAAGGCTTAGCCGTGTTTTCATCTGGTGGTATATAAAATACATACGGCACGACAATATTAATGTCAAAATGTATGCGCGGGCCGCACAATATGAATCCGCGAGCCGCATGCGGACCACCTTCAGTTGGATTAAGCTTCAATTGTCTTCTGCATTAGGCCTACCGCTAGTAAACTTGCACATGCGCAATATGCATAAAATATTATGATTACGATAACTTAAATAACCAATTACAAGTATTATAAATAAATAATTCGAGTGTAATAGATAAATAGTTCACTACAGTACTACTGTAGTGTACTGTACTTTAATACTGTTTTGAGTGATCCAGCGACAAGTAGCTGATTCATCATAACTTTACAGTATTTGACATGACAAATCAGTGCTTCTATCTAGTTGTGTGATGCTTGGATCAACAACACGCTGGAGTATTATTGGATAAATTCTAAATAGGAGCCATATTTGAAGTACAAGATACGATTGAAACTTTGGGTGCACATATCTGATTGTTTTATCACTTTTATGTTCATAGTCCAATGTAAGTAGGCTAATCCATGGGGCCAATGGCTAATCAAAAGACATTAATTTGTACTCAATCTATTCTTGTTTAGTATTGCAGCCAACTGTGCAGGCTCATAATTCTGTATCGTATTGTCATTTTAATCCTAATGTTGCTCGTTAACTTTAATATAGGATTTCAGCGTTATGATAAATATCAAGAAGTAAACAAACACATTTTATTATAATAAAAGCCAAATAATTATTTTTCAGAGAGCCAATTAAAATCAATCTTAAATACAGTCCGTCTATAACTAAATAAATCAATAAAATGGTATTAATATCACTGCTGCTTGGATTGTGTCTTGTAAAAATTGGCGATTGGTTCTCTTTGATGTATCAAAACTAGAGTCCAGGTCCGTAGACAGGAATTTCTGCGGGGGGGTCGAATTTTGCTGAAGTGGGACAAAAAAATTTTGCTCGCTCCGCTCATGCCTAAAATTTTGTCGCTCGCTCCGCTCGCGCTTAACATTTTGTCGCTCACTCCGTTTTTTTCGCTTACACAACAAAATTGAGGGGGATTATATTGAAGCCCTCTAAAGTGGGCCTTAAAATTGTTCCTGTCAAAAAATATGAGAGGAACTTTTTCAAGGCCCCTTTCAGTCTCCGTTAAATTTAGTTCAAAGAAATTCAAGCAATTGGGTGTGTTTATGCTCCGCCAATAATCCTATAATTAATGAGGAACAAAAAGTATAATTTGAGGGACACAATTATCATATTATCTGTGAAATTCAACTTTTTTATTTAAGCATATAAGTTTAAATTCCGCGAGCGGAGCGAGCGAAACCTTTTTTTTATCCAAGAAATGAGAAACTAAACTTTTAAAATCAATCATTTTGCAGTTAGCTAATCTATCTCATATTTGACCAAACGGTTAACCT
>JAQFZF010004556.1:0-10472 GCA_034695365.1 Enchytraeus norvegicus
AACCGATGATTAGATAGTTGTAGTTTTATGTTAAAATATTGTGATTAGCTTGCATGTAAATTGCCATTTAGCAAGTCATTGAAATTTTTCTGGAAAATTTCATCCGGAAAATTATGAATTTTTCTTACCATGACCAGGTACAACAATCCCTCCAAGCATGCCATAAGCCGCCATTCACCTGCGGAGATGCCGCCGTGGAAGGCCCTCCAAGAGGGAGATGGGCTCCTGGTGTTGTAGGAGCAGGAAAATGTAATACAAATTGTAGTTCAGGCTTCGCTGAATTAACACCCCCACCTCATGCAGGGTGTATCTTTATGTTGTAGCACAAATAGCTCATTTACATCCTTGCTCAAATAAGCTTGTACAAGCTCACTAATCAATCAATCAATCAATCAATGAGGATTTATAAATATTACCCTTGGTGTAAATAACCCTGTGGGTTTATACTGGCTGATTGATTGATTTATTGACACAGAGACTAGTACGTATGTGTGGAGAGATCAGAGCAGGTCCTGCTGATTGATTGATTTACTGATTGATTGATTGATTTATTGACACAGAGACTATTTCGTATGTGTGGAGAGATAAGGGCAGGCCCTGCTGAGTCTGATGAGGTTCAATTCCTCGTCTCTCTCTGTTCTCTCATCAAGGCTGATCCATATCTGCTCAACTTCTTCATTGAGGTATGAATTCATTTTAGACGACAATTTGTATACTGAAGGCAGGTCAGCATAATATTTACAAGTGGACTGCATTTTAGTAATCATAAACTTTAGACCAGGGGTGCAAAAAACATGCATGTGACCTGCCGAGTTTTGTCATGCGTCCCTCCAAGGGCTGTTTTGAAAAATATTCAAAAATAACAAATATAATTATTATTAAAAAGATTTTCGTTTGTCAAACATTTTTAGTGTCAAAATAACAAATACTTTGGAGAATTTATAATATTTTGCGGCAAGGAGGGGGCTAGTCCTCCTCCAGAAATGTTTTGGCCCCTATACTTCTTTGATCCTTAGTTTTACAGTTGAAGTAGCAAGAAATGTTCCTTTCTTACCCCTCCCCTCCTCCCCCTCCCTCCCAACCGGAAGAGAAGCTGGGACCACCCCTGCATGCATACTGAAGAATTTAGTGCGGCCCGCGACCAGTTTTACAAATTTCATCCGGCCCTGCGGCTCATTTGTGTACCACTGCTTTAGACAGTGATACAAATTCAGTGTCCCAGCCATGTCCATCTCTGACAGTATCTTTGGTAAAAATATGACGCTTTACTGCTTTTCTTATATGATCTCATTGTATTGTATTTTATTGTATTGTGTTTTAGTGTGTTGTATTGTGTTGTGTTGTGTATTGTATTGTGTTATGTTGTATTGTGTTGTATATGCAGATGCCTAGAACTAAATCAGGCAGAGTACTGCAAGGTGGCCTAAGCGATACCTCTACACACACAGACAGCAGTACAACCAGTAGGACATGCAGTGAGAGCGAAGAGAACTCGGTGGGAGAGAGTGAGACAAACGATAGGACAGTTAGACATACAGAGAGACTACATTGTAGATTTACTCTGGTTGATTCCTTACTGAGTCTCCTACGCAGTGAGGTAAGGAGTGGATCAATTAATCAATCAATCAATCAATCACATGTCTTCCAGACCTCCTGTATTTCCTATATTTTTAATTAAATCCTATATTTCCATTCAGCAGAAATTCATATATTTCCTATCTTTTCAGCAGGAACTCCTGTATTTCCTATTCTCAAAATGTAACTATCAATACGCTCTCAAATTGACCACGTAGACTGTAGCACAAACTGTAGCACAAAAGGGCAGGCGCTTATAGAACAATGTCTGGATTGACAGCAATTCTAACATATCAGTGGGCTTGTTTTCGTAACCTTTTAAATCGAGGATGTTTTACTACTTGAAAATAATAGAGAATGTACTCTGAAATGGCTTGGATTTTACTTTTAAAATGATTGATTGTCAATATTTATAGGGCTTAGCCATTTCCTGGTATAGCTGATATATTGTAATATATGATAAGAATCCACTTCTGGGTTCTCTTTGTCAACTTCGTTATTAACGGTGGCTTAAATGGAGATTTAATGGTATCAAGCGACTTTTTTCCTATCTCTTCAATGCTAATTGAGATGGTTCTAAAATCCTACAACTTTCAGTGGGCGTGGTTTAGAATTTGTTAACATTAGAGTAATTTCTAGTTACACTTGGAGAATGCACTACATCCTAAGATTATGCAATGACTGTTGGCAGTAACTAAGAAGTTTTCTGTGTTGGCAGTGTTTGTGAAATCTCTCCTGGTTGTTACGCATGGTAATTCAGATGTGGAAAGAGGATTCTCAGACAGTGGACATTCAGTAGCAGCTGGATGCTTTGAGTGAGGCATCAATCAATGGTTTGCTATCAACAAGAGATGGATTGAAGATGTTTTGTGATAAGCCTCACTTGGTCGCTATCACACGCGAATTCATATCACTTGGTCAACAGGCTCACAGTCACTATGTTAGCTGAGTAGAAGAAGAAAGGGCAAATGAGGCGAAGAAGAAGAAATAAAAATAAGAAAAGGGTGTGAAGGAGCTGGAAGAGGAAAATGCTCGGGCTGCGACTAAAAATGAGAGTGAAGGTTGACAAAATAAACTTCATATTCAGGAAACTAAGCATGCAGAAATGATGAACATGGAAACGGAATTGTTCAAGGAAGGTATTGCTAAGGTTAAGGAAGCATTGAAGACTAAAGATATGAAGCAGATTATAGTTGCGCATACAATGCTTGATGTGGCAGAGAGACATATTGAAGAAGATCGCATAAAACTTCGAGAAACAAGAAAGGAGTGCTCAACGAGTCATTGAAAAAAGGAAGCAGTCATTAATGGATAGTTTCGTTTAAAAAGAACCCAAAATAATCGTATGTTGATAACAAACATTAATCAGAACTCTGTTTTCACAACTCTATAGTTTATTTAGTTATTTATCATATTCAATGTTAAATTGCATTTATTAGTGTAAATGAGTGTTACATAATTTATTGTAATCATTTGTGTGCCTTGTGCAGTTGTGTCGATACAATTGAAAACATAATGGTGGTAGATTAGGCTGTTAAAGTTATTTTAATGTTTTAATTACAATAATTTGACGTGATTTTATGCTCTATCAATTTGAATTATGCTTGGTTTCCATTGTATATTGCCCCTTTACTTGCCCTAATTTATCCTCTATTTCTCCAATCATGGACCAATGAAATTCCTATATTCCTATACACTAATATCTCGAAGTGGCTGGGAGGCATGCAATCAGTCAGTCAATCAATTAATCAATCAGCTTTTGTTAGTCTCACTTATTTATGCTTTAAGTCAGATCGTCCCTGACATCGCCTTCGGGTGAAGAACCGGACGTTAAATCCTCATTGTATTGAATTGTACACAATGTACAGGCCTATTGTCATCTATGGTAGGCTAGACTACTTTTTCCATCACAGTTCCAAAAAGGGCCTCTGAGATATCTAGCGTTTATAGGCGCAATAAAATATTCTTACGTATTGTATTGTATTTCGACATTATTTTCAACGGTATAGTATTTCCAATTGGTTGTATTTCATGTGTGGTAAAGGCATGGCCTATTGGATGGATCAACTTGATGATCGATTGGATGCTCATTAGTGCGAGTGATAGACGATTGTGTTTCAGAATATGTACCTTGGGCCTGCCATTTTTTCAGTGCACTAGTGAGAGTATTTCCGATTATAAGAGCATTTATTATTATAAGCAATAATATTTGGCATTCAACCTGCTACTAACTATCAGTGTCGGATCAGGTCCAGGTGTCGGGTAATTATTTGTTTTTGCGTCAGTGAGTTTGTGGTGTATTTGAAGGTGCTCAGAATCTAAAATAAAGATGTTGTTAAATATCTTATAAAGGCATCTTTGATAAGTTACTGATTGGTAAATTCATGAGTAAATGAATAATTTTAATAACTTGTTATTAATAGCAAGTAATAGTAATTTCAGTAATCTGTTTAGTAAATTGTTGAGTAAATGGAATTTAAATAGTAAATTGTGTGATTGTTGAATTTTCTTGAAATTGTGTGTTAGTCTAAGAGACTCGACTGTTCACAACACATACTCTATGTTTGTGCGTGTGTGTGTATATGTGTGTATATGTAGGACGCATCTGTAAGTGTGAAGCATGTGAAGGGTTGATGTTGATAGTTAGTCTTAGAGACTCACATCTCATATTCAATGTGTGTATGTGTATGTGTGTGCGTATGTGTGTGTATGTGTATGTGTGTGTAGGACGCACGTGTGAGTGTGAAGGCATGTGAAGGGTTGATGTTAATAGCTAGCCTCAAAGACTCCAGCTGTTCACAGCACATACTGTATGACACTAACCTAGTTCACTACCTCACTACACAACTCTCACAGCTCTATAACAACCTACCTACAGTCATGGACCCCAATCATATCGCTAGTGTCGAAGCTAAGTGGGGGTAAGTTAGCGTTGTTCAGACTAAATGTTGAACTTTACGTCAGTTTCGCAAGCTCATTTGGTAATATCTTTGATTTGTTACATTAAAATGTGATGCTTTTAAATTAGTAACATTATAATTTGTTTAATTTGAATTTCATGTGCATTTAAGGTTGGATGATTCTTGGCAAAGTTGACTAAACTGCAAATGAATAATTATTTTCTAAAAATTGATTACATATTTCTAATTTATTGGATGTGTTAGTTATATTTGTATTGAAATTGTGTAGATCTGTTCTTTATGTTTTGTGCCATATTTAAAATATGGTATTTGCTATGTCATGGACACGTGAGACTTGTAAAATTCGGAGTTTATTCTTTGATTTTAATGGAATAGACTTTTCCACCTCACAACAGTTGTCTGTGGTTGTTATTAAAATTTCAGTACTTTTATGAAGAATATGACATCCAGGGTTCAACTTCCGGTAGAGCCGATCAGAGAGTTAAAGCTCGGACATACATGTGGGATGGTTGATCACTGCATTGAGCGCGAAATGGGTCTTAAACAAGCATCTGATGCTTCATGACAATAACATATCCCGTTATTGTTATTATGTTAATATTTTATCGCTGTACTTAGCTTGAAAATAATTTTAAATTATCCGTTACTTTTTTATAATTGTCTGAGATTATTGTTGTCGTTGCTGACCCAGGTTAGATGTGCTCAGTTCTAATGAGGACAGGACAAACTTTCCCGGCAAGAGAAACCTCATATCTTTTCTCTCTTGGTTTGACTTCTGTGACCAGCTCGCTGCGGCGGCTCATCGGGATGTTGCTCAGGCTCTAGGTCGAGAGGTTCGGGTTCAAATACTGGACAAATCACTGCAGCGGTCTCTACTAGACGTGTATGTATACGATGTGCTTGTCATTTATGAGCTAGTCTATTCGAATCAAATAACGGTTTAACGCTTGGTTCATCAGCTGATGACGATATCAGGGACGTCTCAGATAGAATGTCACACCTGTCTGCGTGTCCGTCTGTCTGTTTATCGATCTCTATATCTGTATCCTAAAAGCTGTAAGACTAAGTTTAACTTCTGCCTCCATATTGCAGGAATGATCCCGCCTGGGACTCGAACCCATGACATCCTGCTTATCGAGCAAGAATGTTGCTGACTATATTATCCAACTGGGAATGTAATGTGTCTGCAATCTACCATACTGTAAGTTTAGAGTTAAAGTTCTTGTCACATTCAGATGAGAGCTTATAGTCACGGAAGCCATCCCTACCAAGCGACATAGCGCACAGAAGCAGGGAGGGGGGGGTAGCGACATCGGTAGAGTATTCGCCTAAGACTCAAGTCATCAGGGTAGGAATCCCAGGTCAGTCAACAAATAATTAGAATAATTTGTTTAATTATTATAATGTATTGAATAGATTTGATTGATAGATTTGATTGATTGATATGATTGATTGATATGGACAACAGATCAGAACAACACGCGATCACTGCAACTGCCTACCTCTGTCGCTGCGTTTGTCTTGCTTCATCTGAGGCTCTGATTTCAGGCGAGTGCTTTCATGTTCTATTTATTTACATGTAGGACTGTATTGTAAAATAAACTACAATAATTTCTTGTTTTACAATATTTATTCAGGAGAAAACCTTCCTGTGGCAACGGTTGTCAATGACACTACAATGCTTCAATGCAATTTGCTTCCGCTGCACCTTCAGCGAGACGGCATTCCAGAGTTTCGGAGATTTTTAACATAGACTCTTATCTATACATATTTTTTTAAAGCAATAAATAAAAATTTTTTTTTAGTCCAGGGTAGTTTACAACCTGGGGCAATTAAAAAGATATTTATTCTGTAACCTATTTCCTACCTTTTGAACGGTTTTGGTATATATGACATTTTAGATTCTACTGATGTTAGTATTTCTATTTTGTATTGCAATGCTTTGGCAGATATGTGATCAATGATTTTGTGTTTTTATCCAAAATTGATTCGCTCGAATTTAAGACTTACTGAGGTGTTGTTGACAATACCACTTGTGGTCAATGATAATAATAAAAAGGGGATTAATAAAGCGCCGCTCTATGAGATATGCCACAGTAGCGCTAGTGCAGTTACTTATAAGCTCAATTGAATAATACATTCTTTAGTCTTGTTGAAAACATGGTAATGTGAGTTGTGAGTCCCTCAGATTTATTGATAGACTGTTCCAAACCATTGGGCCTGATGCACTGAATGCTCTGGAGCCCATATTTGTCAATGATGACTGGGCTGCTTGATTCTCTATTGTACACTCACTGCCTGTTTAGCATTTTGCACTGGACAGCTTTTTATTGATTGATTGATTGAGTGATTGATTGATATATATTTGATTGACTAATCTAAATCTGTTTGTTTTGTGTTTGCTCATGTGTAGAATTTTCACAGTTTGTTCTTGGAATCCAAAGTGTAGACAAGAGCTCAGCTGATGTACATCAGAGTAATCCTGTTAAACAACGACTTCTCGAGAGACTTAACTGTGTGTCTAGTCAGGTACTCGCATAACCTAATGTTGCAAATATAAAATCAAATCAAATAACTGTTTAATGCCTGGTTCATCATCTGACGACGATGTCAGGGACTTCTCAGACAGCATTTGTCACACTATGCTGCGTAACAGTTTAAAGTTGGTCAACAGAATTTACATCTCGATTTGAATGAATTTACATGAATTTATTACTGATGTGAAAACCAAAATCAGATGATGGATTGAACGTTAAACCAGAGCTCAGTGCTGTATTCACTTCATTACCGTAGCATTGTATTATGACGCTACGGTGTTACGGTAATATTTGAGTCAATCGAAAGTCTGATCACGTGGTCCCCTTGGAGCAATAAGCAGCGCTGGTAGGCCTAGGCCTACTGACCCGAGTATCCTAGTGTGTGTGAGGATCCTAGCAGATAAGCTATCTCAATCAGATTCTATGTAACATATGCGATATATGCAGACTTGACGTAAGAATTCATTGCTGAAGTAGTTTTGCTTCTCTCTCTCACAAAAAGAAAAGAGAGAGAGAGATGCGATATACATATTTGAATATCAAATGCCATTTGCATCTTTGGGAATTTTTTTTTTGCATAAGGTGGTTAAAATTAGCTTATAAAAGGCTTATAGAGATATCTTTTCTATAAGCCTTTGGCGATGTGGGTGTGGCCTAAAATAGAGCTGGTTCACACTTCTAGCATCAGTAGTGTTCATACTTCTAGGTCATAGGCCTGTGTGACGTCACACAGGGTTATACATTATCATGTGTGAACTATGCATGAACTATATTGTCTTCTGCGTGTATTGTTGTTTTTCAGCTGTGTCTGGCCACCTGGCAGCTCTTTGATGCACTCCTCTCCAAGCACGACCTTCACCCGATCACTGACCTAGTTCTACAGCATCTCATTGGTCTAAAGTATGTCACGAATGACTCATCAACTGCACAGTCTGCAGCATGGGATCAATCTGCTGGGAGTATTGTTACGGGTGATAGTAGGACATTCGAAATAAGTCCTCGAGATAATTCCTGTGGATTTGGTACAACTTTATCTTTGAATGAATGTCATGATCATCATTCATTTACAACTATCTGTCAGGAAGTTGGCGTTTCTCGACCCTTTTCTGACAATCATAGTGAAAATTCTCACCAACCAAGCATAGACCATAACCATGATGGAACACTTGGTGATAATAATGCAATGCTTCACTATTCTACTGACAGTATTCTTCAATCAGATAACAAAAGTAATTCACCGGAAATTTCCACCGAGAAAACTATTAATGGAAATTCCCATTATCATACAGGTTGTGATTCGATGGTAGCTGTTGACGGAAATTCCCATGATCATATCAGTTGTGATTCCTTGGCAGGTGGTGACGGAAATTCCGAACTAAATATAAACCAAAATTGCAATCGTATTGCTGATGACAATTTAGAAAATTCTTTACTAGTCTCTACCGGTTCACATTTTGGTTTACCAGAAACGATGATTAATTGTGGCATTAGGGAACAAGAAAATGGTGTGTTATCATCAGACACCAGAAACCAGAGTACTGGTGACATTGAAGAAATAGTTGCTTTTCTTGATACCTTGCCAGGAAATGATGTACAAAATAATCACAGTACAGAGAATGATGATGATATGGATGATTTATTTGGTGAACTATCAGTTCCTGAAGAGATTAGTTCACCTGGTAATTATTTGTCTGGGAATGGTTTGACTGGGGATTATATTGATGCAGCTAGTTGTTCAGCAAGTCTATGTGACAGTAGATTTGTGAGTGAGGTAGAATGCTCAAATACCGGCAGATCAATTCATCAAATTATAAATGCGTAAGTATTACCCTGTTGTAGTTATAATTGGAATTTCTAATCTTTACTAATTGATTTGTGCTAGAACCTGGAAATTTAAAGTAGTTAAAGAGAAATCTGCACGTGTTTCGTAAAAGCCGACTAGCAGAGATACTGAAGAAGGTAACGGGAAATCTGGTAAGATCTGGCACCTCAGCAGCCAGATCTTACCTATATTAAGGCAACATTATGCGTGTTTTAAGGCATTACATTATTGATGGGATCAAATTATTGATTGATTGAGTACCTTGGTCCTGCCATTTGGCAGTACGTTAAGGAGAGAGATTTATTGCTTGATGGATTTACTGGTTTTTGATTGATTGATTGATCAGTGCATTAATTTATTGAATCTCTGTGTAGTTAGTGGAAATTTACTGATTGATTTACGGACAGTTCAGTTCAACACAGGGTTGATTGATTGTTAAATATAGGCTTCATACACAATACGTGTTCGATCCGGGAAACTTGAGAATATACCAACTGAAAATTGCAACAGATGTTTTGTGAAAGCCAAATAACGCAGATATTTTCATGCAGAGGCAGGCAATAGGAAACCACCCTGGAAGTCAGAAATATATTCCCAAGAAAAAATGTTACATTTTGGGTGTGGTAAAGGATGGCCTTCTTGATGAGATCAACTTGATGATCGATGGCTTGCTCATTAGTGAGCGGGATATCAGACTGTGTTTCAGAATATGTACCCTGGACCTGCCATTTGGCAGTGCACTACAGATAGATACAATACAATGGGGATTTAACTTCTGGTTCCTCGTCCGAAGGCGATGTCAGGGACGTGAATGTCGTTAATAAGTAGATTTGTCAAGTTTAATCACTTCTCCTGGTGTGCATATATATTTCACTGACACTGAATAAATTAATTTCTCTGTTAAGTTATGTTATTTTATGCTTTGATATCAATTGATTTGTACTTTTTAATTGATTTTAACTGATTAATTAATTAATTAATTAATGGATTCAGCATTTGATTTATTAATCAATCGATTGATGGATATAGTAACTGATTTATCAAATTGCTTGATTGATTGATTGATGTTTTTGTACAGGTTTCTGTGTATAGTACCAGAGGAAGCGAGGTCCATGCACGCCACTATAGACTGTGGGTACGAGTCATATCTGAGAGATGCTCATCAACAGGTCTCTCTCTCTCTCTCTCCCTCTCTCTCTTTCCTCTCTCCCTCCCTCTCTCTCTCTCCTTGACTCTCAACTTATTAGTTACCTATAAAGTTGACCAATTAAAGTTAACCCTAAACTTAAAAGTTAAACCTTAAAGGTTGACCCTTAAAGTTAACCCTTTTTTTGCAGACTATCGTCTTATAAATTACATTATGACAGTCTACAGTCAATGGAGCGTTATACTGTTTGTATATTTAGATGATCGTTAAGTGGGAACAATTATATTCATAAGTCTGGCGGCTAGACGAACGGTTAATTAACTTATCGTATGCTGAAAGAACACCTCTCTAAAATAAAATAAAGAATAAATTAAAATGAGGTCAAGATGAACAGTTTTCATCCTGATATGAAGTCAGATGATGAAACGGACGTTAAATACAACCTATATCCGGCCAGCTGCCTCTCCTCC
>JAQFZF010004557.1:0-10472 GCA_034695365.1 Enchytraeus norvegicus
TTTTCATTTGTAATTTTGTATGGATAGTGTATTTTTAAAATTCGCCTGAGGAGATTTCTTTGAAAAACATCAATATCATGTTCTAACTTTTTATTTACAGTCCAAATGTCACTAGGCCTAGTGTATAAAAACTACTTTCAATGTAAGCTCTAAACAGGCTTATTCTAGTTTTCAAACCCAATGTTTTACTTTCTATAGTTGTCTTATAAGTACTATATGATATATTACTTAGTTGTTTTCTTTTTGTGAAATATGTGTTAGTATCAAATAGCTGCGCAAATATTTGCATTCTTTCCACTTATCATCATTGCCGTCAATTTTGTATTTTTCAGTTTCGGTTAGTTTATTGCATATTTTCTCAATTTGTAGGTGTTTGTTGGTGTTAGCTCGGCGTTGTTTTGCGCATGCGTTGTTTACAAAATGGCGGAGATTGTTTACTAACGAGTTAAATGTCTCAATCTTTCTAATCAATTAATTAGTTTAGTAATTAGTTAATTAATTAATTAACTAATTATGTAATCGATTTAATATACTTTAATGACGACACACAACATATAATGTGTATAATTTGTGCAATTAGTATCAGTTTATATTTATTTACGTTGAGTCAGGGATTACAATATTAGTCCTACAAATTTATCTATGCAAACGATTTCAATTCAATTTCTAACCAATAATTAAATTTCATTTTATTATTATGTAGAATATTATTGCATTCGTCGATTTTTGTATATACGAGCTTAATATAAATCCTGCAGGCCCATTTAGGCTTTCGATTCTATTGTTATTTGTATGAAATTGCGATTTCGGGCACGGTACGTAGAGTACTTCTTTTGACTAGGGTAGGAGTTATGGTTAACTAGCCTAACTCTGACCAAAACCCTATCAATAGTTCTAAGGCTATATGATTTTTTGTTAGAAAATAAATCATTAAAAGTGTGTATTATGTGTCTATTGCCTATAGATATAGTACCAACTGCATTTAGAATGTCCTTTATTTTGTACAGATTGCACTCAAAAGTATTCTCTTGATATAATTGGATAGAATGAGTTTCAATGAAGAACTATCGTAGGATTACTTTAGCCAATCTTCTGAAAACTTAATAAGTTAAATAAAATAATAAAGTTTCACTCCGTTGGATGTCGACAATAGCTATGTCACGTCTCGCCGGTAGGACCTACAGTCGTCAGCAGAAGGATGATAATGCCGCTCGGGTGTTCGATGAGATAGTTTTGGGTAAAGTCCCATCTACCAAGACCACGATCCAGCGGTGGGGAAAAACCTCATTCACGAAAACCCAAGACAACGTGGTCCCAAATGACGGTGACACTCGAAAACGAAAGATTCCTGCTAGTATTCCTAAAGAATCATTCGACGACCCGTTCTCCTTTAGCCACGAAGATGACGGCCCGTCAAAACCGAAGAAAGGTATGGGGTTGAAACCGAAAGAAGCACCGATGCTTCCAGTAGAAAAGCCTAAAGTTGCGACATACACCAAGAAATTTTTCACGGATAGAAAATCAAGAACATTAGATGCTAATTCCAACATTGATAAGGATAGCGAGAGAATAAATCGCAATAGTAATATAGCATTGGATACTGATGAGAGAATGTTGCAATCAAGGTTATCTAAAACTGAATCAAACTCCTATGAACCAAATGTGCGTGACAAGGAGCCAAATCCTGTAGTTTCTGAACCGACTTCTTGGGCAAGTAACGATAAAGTTCTAGCTCATGAAGTTGAAGAAGTTTCTGAGAAAAAGGAGTCTCTAAAGATGAAATTTAAGCAATCGACATTGAACACCTTTGTCGTGACTCGACAAGAAAATAGTAGCTCAAAGACAGTTTCAAAAGTAGCGGAAAGCAATAGTAGTAGCGGAAAATCTGTTCCGGAATTAGCAGAAAATAAAAGAAGACCTGTTCAAGAAATCACAGAAAATACACAAAGTAGCATTAAAGCTGTTTCCGAAGTTTTAGATAACAAGCGAAGTACCTCAAAATTCTTTCCAGAACTGACAGACAGCAAAAGAAATAGCTCTAAAACTGTTTCAGACGTTGTGGAGAATAAACGAAGTAGCTCAAAACCTAACTCAGTAGTAAGCGTAGTAGATGACAAAAGAAATAGATCAAAACCTATTCATGAAGTGACAGAGTACAAGCGAGGTAGTTTCAAAGCTGTTCCAGAGGTGATAGAAAATAAACGAAGCACAAAACCAGTTGCTGAGAATAAACAAAGTACCTCAAAATCTGGTCCCGAAATAAAAAACAAACTTAGTAGTGCAAAAGCTGTTCTGGAAGTGACAGAAAACAAAAGAAGTTATACAAGAAAATTCTTTCAGTCGCGAAACAGCAGTCAAGCATCGTCAACTCCTTCCCCCACTTCTATCGATGATGCACAGAGGTCAGCGGAATATTTTGGCAGTTTAGCAATGACGTGTGAAAACGATGATGATTCGTTACCGCAAAGTGAGAATTCAAACGATGGATATAGCGAAGCAATGCATGTAGGCTCTGATAGTTCCAATGGCAGTCCAGGAGGATTTGATAACGAAGATAATACATCTGTTATAGAAAAGTCACCTATCTCCGCTTCAGCCACCAGTGCAATAGTTGATGATAATGAGGAATATGATAATGACGATGTTGATAGTGAGATAGAATTTAAATTTTCTGATAAATATTCTGTTGTCGATGAGCGAGAAAGTCTTCCTACCTTGATAAAACTTGATAAAACTGATCGGAGTTCACAAGGAATTACGAAACATGTTGCATCTAGTGCGATCGATACTAAACCAAGGACTGATTTAACAGATTATAAATCATCTCGACGTACTGTAACTAATGCAATAGATGGTAAAGCTAATAGAGATTTACCGATGAATAAATCTGCGAGAACTGTTCCATTTCCTTTAGAAAATAAATCAAAGACTGATCTAGCTGTTAGTAAATCTGCCAGAAACAATGCGTCGAGTGCTATTGAAAATAAAACTAGGACTGGTTTCACTTCTCGAGACAATACCAATAGTTCTGTGCCTATTGCAACGGGTGATAAAGTAAAGACAGATTCACCGGTTTACAAGTCTAAGCTAAAGATATCTCTTAGCGGCGGTAGCGCTACGGTTAAACACGATGCTGAGGCTAACAAAGAGGCAGCCTGTTGTAGACCGGTTGTCAGACGCATTCTTTCCGGCTCCATGGCGGTAAGCAGTTATATTTGTAATTTTTGATTGACATGTTCCTGACATGTTAATTATCCTTTGTATTACCTTGTATGTTTATGTAAAGTAGTAAAGTATAGAGATGCCTTGGCATGATATACTATATTAAACATTAAACGTCACCTTCGGGTGAAGAAGTCCTCCTTGTAAATGTTGTAAATTATATTGGATATCATTTGATGATCCATCCAGTTAGATCCATACAATCAATTATCATCAATCAATTTTTTTCAGAATATAAAGTTATAAATGCTAGTTAGTACGAGGGGCGATCTAAAAGTCTTGATCATTGATTAATAATTTTAAAACTACTCATAAGACATTAATTACTCAAATTTTGCAACAAGATTGCAAGGTATATTGCCGATGAATATGCAAAATCTTACATTAATTGATGATTGACAGCATATTAATTTTTTATATAGTCACCACTGCACTCAAAATTGCACTGCACTTCTCTCATTGGTTTCGCCCGATGGCCACAATGCGTGACTTTTCTATAATGTCACTTCTGCCACCTTTAAAGTAGGTCAGCCAGAGCCTAACACTCGGATAACTACATATATGTGCAGATTCTCCATAAACTTTTTCTAATCTATCACTGATTTCCTTGCAGCTATACCCTCTTTAATAAGAAATACAATTACAGCTTTTTGCATATTAGGGACATAGGGCGTCTATGTGGGCGGTCATCTTGATTATTGATAACTGGTGCCACCTAGCGAATAACATATTTATGTTTACCAAGTATGTCAGTCGGTTTCCAGTTAGTTTAGCTGCAAAATTTGAATAAGTTCTGAAGAGTAGTTAAACAATTATTAATCAAATTGGCAACAGTCTCATGTATAATCTTAGATTCTGGGAAAACTTATAATATGTGGGATAATGGGATATGTGGTTTTGCTCAGGACTACTGTTTTTATTTTAAAAGGAAATAGGTGAAACTGCTTAGCAGTTTTTGCATTTACCTAACATTTTATGTAACTAAGTCTAATAGCAATTTTGCTAAAATTCTGTTATGTAATTTTGTATAATGTACCTTGATACATATCTATGATTTATTGTTTTATAATTAGAAGTCGCAGAAGGGCAAGGCCGTTTACAATCATCGGGCGTGGACTATGGAAGAAGAAGAAGAGCAATCGGTGAGTTTATCTGAATATATTACGATTAAATTGGTTAAATTTAAAATTTAAATAACATTCAGTTTCTTCACAACTTTATTCAACTGTATTGATCGTAATGAATCAAAAGTGAGGCTGGCGACCTTGCTGCAGAATCAATGACAAGTAAATGAGAGTGGTTCTAGATTGCTTGGTCCTTTTGTTTGAAATGGTCTACCACCTAGTTTTCGTAACAGTGAACTATCATGTAAGTCTTAAGTACCAAAATTGTAAACTCATCTGTTGTTTGAATGAGACCAGTAAAAAAGCGCTTCTGATTTCTGACAAATTGGTATGATGCTAAAATCTACAAGCTACTTGATTGATTGATTGATTGATGTTATGTGTAGACTCAGAGTACTAATCATTCAGAAGATGTCAGCAGTAAACCTTCAGCTGCCTCGGCCTATGACTCACAGTTTGATGAAGAACAACCAGCAGTAAGAATGGCTCCACCGAGGTTGCAGTACACTAGGAGGAAAGAGGAGCCTGTCGCTTCTACGTCAAGTCTGCTAACTGCTAGGACCAACAAGATCAGCGTTGATAGGCAGCAGAAAGAGGTAAAATCTACACTACTAGGTACTGTGCATATTGGTATGACGTGTCACTTAATGTGTTTCGGCTTATTTATAACTGGCAGTGCATACTCACTGTTATAGCAGAAAGGTAAAGTCTACTAGAGATCAGTCTATCAATCAGTATGTAAATAGTAAGTGCTAGTGTAATCAAGAAGTGTCGATCTATTAACCTGAATGTATATTTTTTTAATAAGTCTGATTTGATAGATATATCTATGCGAAAATCATACACTAAAAGCTCAGGCCCACGAGTGTCGGGAGGTAGGAGAGACTAATTGATTGATCAGATTAATTAATTAATTGATTGATGATTGATTTGTACAGTTGTTCACGGTGGTGCATAGTGTAAAGTAAGCTAATGAAGTCATGATATGGGAGAGATTGCTTGATTGATTGACTGATTGATTGATTGATTGTTTTATTTGTTTACGGTGTTACATATTGCAAGCCCCTGAATGCCAGAAGATAAGATTGATTGATTGATTGAGTGTTTGATTGATTGATTGATTGTAGTTGTTCACGGTGGTACGTAACGTAAAGCAAGCTCACGAGTGTCAAGAGATTGGAGAGACTCAGGAGTTCAAAGACGATATAGAATACATCATGGAGGGTCTGCCTGCGACTGAATCTCTATCGTCTAGGAGTCTAACGTATGTAATACAATACAATACAATGCAATGAGGATTTAACGACCATTTCGTCATCCAGGAATGATGTCTATGACATCAATACAAATGTTACTTAATATAGTACAATAATGAAAAGGCTTATAAAGAGAATCAAAATAATTCAATACAATGAGGATTAAACTTATTCAAGACAATACAATTTTATAATTTATCCACATTGTTATTGCTCGCCAAGGATGTCAGCTATATTGCTGATCGACTTCATCTTCATTACTGGGGTAGGGTGGGTTCATCCAGTATCTGCCGCCAGCTCTCTAGCAGCTCCGCCGCCTCACGGGGTCTTTCACTTAGGTCATGAGATGTGAGGCAATGCAAAGTAATTTTTGAAATTAATTGTGCACTGCCTATATAAAAGTCGATTATAAAAGTTGATTTATTGTTATACTTACAAGTTGTAATTCACTTGATTGATTGATTGATTGCAGGACTATCAGCCTGGTATCTAAGTGCAGCACGACTGGTTTCCGTATGCACCTGCGCGCTCATGGCACGCTGACAAGAGTCTTCAGCGCTCTGAGCGATGCACCGCTACATCCGGTTTGTAAAACTCTCTCTCTCTCTCTCTCTCTCTCTCTCTCTCTCTCTCTCTCAAATGCACCACTGCATCCGGTATGTACAAATATTCTGCTATACATAACTTCTCCTTATTCGATCCTGCACCACCATATCTACTTTCTGTTTGCAAACTAAAGACTCGTTACTTCTTTCTTAGTTACTTTTATTTCTATTATCATTGTTTTTATGGATAAATGGACCTGCACCGTGTTTAACCCTTTTCTCTTTCAGTCTATGAGCATTCTGGCTGCGTTTTGATGGACCAGCTGGTGTGACATATGCTATCTGAGACGTCCCTGATATCGTTGTCAGATGAAAAACCGGGCGTTAAGCTGTCATCTGACTTTTTTAATGTGATGCCAATTGGCTGTTAATATTTCATGCTACCTGATGATATTTCTGTTGATCATTTCACACATGTTGTGTGTCTATTTAAATGTTGTTCCAGATGTGTTTGCATGCGATGTTCAATTATTGAAGCATAAATAATGTAATTCATAAAGGAATAAAACAGGAGTTTATTGTTAATATGGTTTTTGTGATATTGTGCATAGTTCATAAGCACCTTTTGGAGCATGCTTTATGGTTAAGACAAAATCATCTGGCTTAGCGATGATTTAATAATTATATTGTCTTAATAAATATATAAAACCATGATATAGCAATGTCATTAATATCTGTATGGTCTATGTTTCAGACGCTGGCCCTGTGTACCTCAGCAGTGTTCTTCATAGTCTCACGGGACAGGATAACCCTGGATCTGGACGAGGAAGGTTTAGGGCTGCTGTTGAGACTACTGGGAGCAGACTCTGTGCATGATGCTGATGCCTCACAGGACCTCAGAGAGTACGAGCAGAGTCAGAGGAAGCTGAGCGACATCTTCCAGTCGTTCAACTCACGAGGAAAAGTTCAGCGGCTGGACCTGCCACTGTCGGAGATAACGGTAGCGTCATCTTATATGGTCCTTATTGACTTCCCTGACATCATCCCTGGATGAGGAAATGGATATTAAACCTTTATTATTTTATTATAGCTATATGTAGTAAAATATCCAACTTTTAAAAAATATTGTTGGACAACAGTAACGTAGTCGGTAATACGCTTGCTCCATACGCAGGATGACACAGTTTCGAGTTGAAAGACGTCAAACTTTGCTTTGTAAACAGCTTTTACTTGCATGTAGGCAATCATATTCATTGAGGTTAGAGCTCTCTATGTAAATATTTACATTTTATTGAATAAGATGTCATTGCAATATAATATACATTGGCTTTTGTTTTCAGCCGTAACAGTTTACGAAAACCCCTAGCTTTCATTTTCTTTATGATCTATATAATTAATTTATAATTATGATGTGTAACTGTTAAACGGTTTTCTTGAATCCTCTAACTCTAACTCGGCGCTAATCCTCTAACTCAAATAGACTGCAGGGTTCTTTGTGGAGTAAAGCTGCAATAAGCTTGATCTAATTTTGAAACGACAGCTGATGGTATTGATCCATCTTGAAGAGAAGCCTGGAGCTTCTGAACCTTGACGTCAACACACTGAAATTTAATCGTAACTATGATTGATATAATGATTGTTGTCTGATAGGCTGGCCGCCTGGCTATGGATACGCTACAGCATCTAAGTGAGATGGTGAATAGTTTTAGAGCTTTACTATCTAATCGTAGCTCAACAAACAATGTTTGATGTTTATCTATGAGGCTGGCTACCTAGCTATGGAAGCCTTGCTGCGACTGACCTCTAAGAGAGATGGGGAGTGGTTTAAGGAGGAGCTTCGCAAACTGGGCGGTCTGGACCATATCATACATACCGGTATTTATACCACGCTAATTAACATAGTGTGCATATAAAACAGTATGACTAATAAATAAACTAAATAACTTAGCGATATTGGCAGAAGGTTGCGTGCCCTGACCGGAGACCACAGAGAGCGCTCTTTCCTGTGGCAGAGGCTCTCTGTGGCTCTTCAGCAGTACAATGCTGCATCTTTTCTAGAGACCTTTGAGTGGGAAACATTATTATATAGTTACTGCTGTATATTAGTTAATACTTTTAATACTCATTTAATAATATATTTGGAAAATTGATGTAATTAGTTGCTGAAGTATTTATGAAAGTCATTATCGTAATTGTAATATAAGTCTTACCATAGTGGTATTTTCTAACCGATGTTATTCTTCATAATTTATGAAAGAAAATATTATGATATTTTTGAGGTTACTCAGAATTAAATCAAGTAACAATTGTCCTCTGCCTGTTTCACGGCGACATTTCACAATGTAAAACTGTAATAATGAAAATATGTCAATCTTTATTCACCAAAAGGCAATGAAATAATAATGTTCTAATGAATATTATGACAAAGTTGTTCTAAATCGCTATTCATCATTTTATGTTTCAGTTGAGCGCTGCTCAAGTAGACTAAGCAATGATGATGACACTTCAACCTCTAAACTATCGGATCATGATGTAGATCTCATCACTAAGCTGGATCACTGCTTCAGAGTGCTAGAAAATGTACGTACATTTATCACGCATAATCATTTCTTTATTTTAGTTATTTTTATTTTGTTTAGTTTGCAAATCTATTATATATCTAGCTGGATTATGCATCGTCGTTGATTTGTAAGAGTAAAGTAGGTCTTAGTGTGTTTAACGTTAAGGTACAGAAACACACGGCTTCTCTTCAAGACGGCTCAACACAATCGAGCACCTAATTACCATGAGAAAGATTGATTTAAAACTTAATACAAATTTCACTATGCCGAAGCATCCTGCTGTCTATTATTGTGAACCAAGCAAAGTTTTTGTTTAGAGTAAGGTAAATGCAGAATAATGCTATGTAAAGATTGATTGACTGGCTGTTCGTAAGCAAACTGATATTTATTATAAAGAGATGCATGTCTCGTATGTATTTTGTTCTGTATTTCAGGTGACATACATGAACTCGGACAACCAGCTTCACGTCGTCAAATACAAGAACGGGTGTCTCATCAAAGCTGCATTCCAGTGAGTATTGCTCGAATATACTGTAGTTGTTGTTGGCCCAGGTAATCAATTGTGATGCATCAGCAATTCAGCATCCTTCAGTATCCATAAGTCTCCTATCTAAATCTGGGGCTCTCGGATTTCATTGTCAGATTATGACTTGTCCTTGTTAGATCCGAGAAACTTGTGAAGAGACGAACTGATAACTGCATGTTTTTCGTAGAGACGACTAACGCAGAAATTGCGATGAAGGGGAGAGTAGTCTAGGCTATGGCTTCTGTATACTAGACCAATTATTGGTCGCTCGAACGTACAGAGGACCGATAAACTGGATAAACGGAATAGACCGGACCGGAAAGGATAATTAATTGACTAGACTGCATTACGATTTAATCATATGGTGTAAGCAGTGTTAGATACCATCAAGGATGTTCTTTGCTCTATAATATATGTTGGTATAATATTTAATCTTTAATTTGTAACTGGATTGTATATTGTTTTGTAATTTTACTTTTGGATTACAATGAGAAGCTACCTCTTTCTCAGACAAGCCAGGGTTATACAAACTTAATTTGGAAAGAAATATTATATTATATCATCAAATGCCGTATTATAGGCCTATCTGAATCATCATCTAATGTCTTATCTTATCACTTACTGATCAATTCATTTTTGTTAAGGTTTGGCAGTGGCAAACCCTGCGTGGCTACATGCTGGCACCCCTCAAGGAAGAGTCTTAAGTCCACCGCGTTACGTAATATTTTTGTTGACGATGTTCTTCAGGGTGAGGTCAATGGCTGTCGTGCAGGGTCATTTGCGGATGCTATAATGTGTTTTCTATGTATTACATGTGTGTAGTTGTGTGCAGTCTAGATAATAGATAATGAAGTTATGTGTTTTCTGTGCGTAAGATGTGTTTATTTATGTGTTGTCTGGGTGTTAGATGTGTGAAGTAACTGAAGTTATGTTTATTCTATGTGCTAGATGTGTGAAGGTGTGTGAGTCGTGCCTACCATGCAATGAGATAGAGATGTCGGGGGGAGACAAGGTGGACAAGTCTTGTGCTGGGTACACAGCACTTAGTTGTGTTCTTGCTGTTCTCAGACTCCTACTCAACATCACTCACGAGATCGGTAAGTTACTTCAATTTGATGTTGTTGCCCACCCGAGGATCAGCCGTGGTTCTGACCCCCTCTCTCTTGGTCCTTGGGAGCGCTCCTCCAGGGCTCGCCGCCAGGTATCCAGCAGCTCTGCCGCCTCGCAGGGATTGTTCC
>JAQFZF010004558.1:0-10472 GCA_034695365.1 Enchytraeus norvegicus
GCTAACACCAGGGTTAGTTGTCACATGGTGCCAGAGGCTGACAGCTACCTCTGTGATAAACCAGGAACATGTTAGTATAATTTCCACCTTCAATAAGGCCAAAAATAGATTTTCTTTTCTTTTTAACACACCATGGGACAAACAAATCTTGCTGTATAATTTGGAGAATAGAATTTCTAACATATAGTCGTTTTGTTTGTTTAATAACTTCAAAATTATCTAGAACTTGAATAAGGAATTTGCTTTGCATTTCCGTATCTTCCGAGTTCAAACTAATGTTCATTAGATTTCTTAATGCTGATAAGTTTTTGAAGAAATTGAATAAAAATAGCTGGATAAAACCGTATGATATCTGTAATTCTTCGTTCATAAAATATGAAGGTCACCTTTAAGAACTAAATTATTCTTTAAAATACATTTTAATTCAAATGTGATATTATAGTTTAGTCTTCTAAATGTTTTTTGGAAATTAAATTATTGCATTGGAATGATTATATACATTTCGAGTACTAAATTATAACTTCATTCGTAAACACCATTATTCTGACATGATTGTACCTAATTTGTAGATTGCATCAATGTTTACATCTATCATGACTGTACACTAAAGTCAAGTGACTTAACGAATAAGTCAATTAATTTAAATTGTCGACTTAACGTAGTGTACATTGGGATACCCTACGGTCTTTCAGTCAGCATTCTGCTCTGTCCATACATTAGGAAAACAGTTGTCTCATGAAAAAACCTAGAACCTGCAAGTGACAGCAGAGCAGTGCAATTTAAAATAAAATCAGTTGTCACTTTTTGTCCCGCATAGAAATTTGGCCCGATTGTAAACCCTGTTTAATTGATTGACTGATTGTTGATTGATTTATAGACTGACTGATGTATTAATTGATTGATTGCTTCATTGATTGATTGATTGACTGAGAGAGAGAGAGAGAGAGAGAAATAAGTTTATTGAAACAGACACACAAACAAAAGTAAACGTACAAACAGACAGAGCAGTAAACATACAAGCAAGCAAGCAAAAACCAAAAGGCCATCAGGGAGGGCGCAAGCACCCTATCTAGCTGACTGCCCTAAGCATCATGGTACTAAATGAAACATATGACATTCTTATGTTAATTTATCTTAATGGTTACAAATTGTCATTTAAATAACTACCATGTATCAAGTAAATGTGAATAATATAATTGACCGATTGATTGGTTACAGACGTGGTACAGTTTGACAACACGTACAGTTGGATCAACGCTAAGAAAGTGTCTTACAAGATCGAGGTGGTCCTCGCTGACGCCGGTAAAGAGCTGCAGCGCTTTGACTCCACTGACTTCTAGCCGTGCCAAGACTTAAAAATAGAACTATGTGCTGAACTATGTGATGAATTTTTTTAGCATAGGGTAGGATGCGAAACCTTAAACTAAAATTTTCTGGTGCTTTGAAATTTATCGTGTATGCATCAACTACGCTCTAATAGAGCGGGTCTAACATCAAATCAAATCAAATCAATTCTTCCTTTATTACACAAACAACAACAAATAGCATACAAGCAATGTAAACACAAAATGAATTGTGGTATAGCAGAACTAGAAAAAAATATGGGAGCAGACAATACATAACAGCGAAAGCTCTGTTCGACAATGGACATTTATCACATATTGAAATTAAACTTGCAGACATCAATGTCGCCTATTTCATAAAATTAAACTTTCATTTGAGAAATTTTTGTGTACAGTATATTGGATACTCATAGGATCATAGGAGGACCTCCTGCTTTATCGGGCAAGCTTGCTTCCGACTCGGTCGTCCATCCCGGACCAATAACCAATATTAATAACCAATAATAACAACCTATAAATTAAATAACCAATCTTTGTGAATGTCTGTAGTGCTCGATTGTGTTGAGCCGTCTTGACGAGAAGCTCTGTGCTTCTGAACCTTGACGTTAAACACACTCTAACCTGCCTACCTAAAACACCGGTTTTTAACATATTCAAATGACATTTAGCTAGTTAGACTTACTGTAGTTAATTGATTGTTAGTTTCCTCGGCTTCTATGATCAATCTTTCTAACTTTAGAGTGAACAGATGTGCAGATCTCTTGCACACGCTGTAAGGGCTGACTTGTATCAGCTTTCTTATTCGAGGTAATAAATGATGCTCTAGAGATTCGTTAAACTGATGCTGAAAATATTCACAATCAATCAATCATTCAATCATCAATGACTTATTCCAATTGGTTGGAAGTAATGAAAAAATATTAACAAGACAGAAATAGCAAATTGGCTCCCTGGGGAAAATCATGATAGCCAACATCCAGAATGGTGACAGATGTACCAAGAGAAGTGTCAATTATTAAATTAAGATCTAATTCTATCAATCGACTGAAAATCGATCAAGACAAAGAGGATTTAACGTCCGGTTCCTCACCCGAAGGTGATATCATGAATGTCAATGTGAGGGAATAAATGAAGTATTCATTTTTAAGGCTTTTATTCGTGATAGTTTTATTGAATAAAAGAAAGTCGACAGATCTCATACCATCTCGTATGCCCTGTGCACTGCACTGAACACTGGTTGTTTGCCGTTATGAAAAGTGAGACAGTTGCCGTGAGCCAATCCAATACCACTGCTAGCAGCAGCCTTGCAGTTGTTCTTCTTGAAGATACAATGGCTGTGCCGATAGTTCCAGTTACATGGGAACATGAACAGCCTTTCTGTGTGATAGAATATATAATAACAAATAGAAAATAATTGTTCAGTCCAACTAAGAAAGAAACATGAAAAAAAAATCTGACAGATAGTCAAACTAATTAACATTGAAAAGCACTCAATATTCCATATACACGTAGTCAGCGTCTGGAAAATATGACATTAGACACACCAATAGCCTAGTACATTCTTATGAGGCGACTGGAGGAGATATGATAAGATTTTGCTCTCTCATTCATTGCTTCACACCCTCACTATGATGTTCATTGATTCAATAACTCATTCACTTATACATAACATTTTATTTGCAATAACAACCCGGACGCGTATTCCCGTTCGCTGTAAATGTACAGAAGATTACATATTACGCATTGAGAAAGCGACAGAAATAGTTTTAAACGAATCCCAGCTAACTCGTCTACTGGCGAGATCAATAGCAGGCGCTATTATTAAGACGACGACTCTTCTATCGATTACAATAAAGTACATGCAGCATGACGATATGAAAGCCCGGATAGTCTATGTGCATTGTGCACGTAGGACACCTTAAATTAGCATTATATAGATTTTTTATGCATACCTGGAGAGAAATAGAAGTAGAGATTAAGGAGATCCTGATCTCCCAGTGTCAGATTTTGTTGATATCTCTGATAGTGGTCGAGTATAGAGAGTTCAAAGTTCACTTGTCTCATCCTGGTCAGGTTCATTAGTATCACTCCTGCATTCACTCCTACTCTAAGTAAACCATTATAACAAGTTTGTAATGTGTCAATGAAATAGTAATGTAACAATTACTGGACTAATGATAATTGGGAGGGCGGGATTACGTAATACGTATGTCTGCCAGAGTGGTATTTGTCAGAAATGAACGAGGGGGTTGGGTTTTTTCTAAACGAGTTTTGGGTCGGGTTTTGTTTAAACCAATCGGTTAAGTTTAGTTTTTGTTTTCTTAGTGTATATACTAGTCAAATACGACTCCAGGAATATTTTTTCCCCTTGACCTAGGTGGGTTCGCATGTCGAGCTATGGGGTTGACCCCAACCCACTGGCAAATACCGCCCTGATATCTGCTACCATGTGCGTATGTCGTTTGTGTAATTATTTTAAGGATGCATTAAAATATATTTTCCTACAGTATGGTTTGACGAAGGGCTGATAAGCGTTGTAGATAAACTAGGATCCTGGGGTGAGTTTTTCTGTCTCTCTCTGTCTCTGTCTCTGTGTCTCTCTCCTCTCTCTCTCTCTCTCTCTCTCTCTCCTCTCTCTCTCTCTTCTCTCTCTCTCTTTCTCTCGCTCTCTCTCTGTCCCTCTCTCTCTCTCTTTCTCTATCTCTCTCTCTTACCGTATGGTTTGACATAGGGTTGTTTAGCATTGTAGATATACCAGGATCCTGGGGTGGGTTCCTCTGTCTCTCCTGTTAAACCTGATATCTGCGTCGAGTTAAAACTTGATAGCATTCGCCATAAATCATCCAAGGGTCCAAGTGCCAGGGTGTCAGCATCAAGGTGAATCACAGAGTCGACGTGCTTCAGTATGTTCTATACATGCAATCATTGAAGGGCTTCTGAGACATTGTTAAGATGAGATATGGATACCATAATAATTATAACGTCCCTGATATCGTCGTAAGATGATGAAACGGATGTTAAACCAATATGGAATTGTATTGATTGAGTGAATCAACAAGTAACCATTAAGTTTACAGTAAAATACAATATGTCTTAAAGCCAGTTTCCTCACTCGAGGACGATGTCAGCGATGTAAAATAACTGATTGGAATTTAATTGAATCCTCTCACATATGGACATTTCTGCATATTAATATTCAGTCCCCGCTATAAACCGTATAATTGATGTAGCGTACCTCAACAATTATACAATTATTGTATTGCATAGTTCTAATGCTTTTCAACTGATATCATATAATAGTGGCTGTGTAGATATCACATCGGTTGAGTGTCCTACTCGGGTTCCATTGATTTACGGTTAGAATCCCTTGATTCGCCCGTCGCTGATATTGCTGATTGACCGCGAAACTGACGTTAAATGTGGCTTTGGAATTTAGCCTTTTACCTCAGTTGAAGAAGTAATGAACTACCGGAATAAAGAGTCTCTGAAATGTACAGAGAAAGCGGCCACCGTTATTCTGAAAGCTCAGATTATTTGGATACTGAATCTTATACAGTGTGTAGTGGAATGTTCTTCTCACCTCTGTTGGCCAACTGTCTAACTGTACAAGCAGATACAATAAAACCAATATAAAATACGATCTCTCTCTTTCTCAGTGCACTGCCTAACGGCAGGTCCATCACATGACTATATAGTATATTATAGTTTGAATGCCATATCTTCGTTGGAGATAATTGTGTTTTCCGAGGTGGATTTTCTTATCCTTCCTCACTGACTACGTTAGTCAGTTTCTTCGAAACACGATCAGATATCTGTTGGTCAATTTTCAGATATACCGGAGCAAACACAATACGATACAAAGAGGAATATCGAAGACCAAATTATTGGTCGCCCGAGTTTCAGAATTGCAAAAATCATGCTACGGTACCTTGTTTGCGGCCTATGATGACCGACTGAATATTTTTCCCATCACTGTTCAAGAGAGTCTTTGAGATAATTTGAATATCGCTTGATAGGCGCCAACCAAATGATATTTGCTATCAAAATTTAACGCTATCATAATTATGTCCGTTTTGTCAAGTATTGCATTGCATTAGATAAGGTAGTGAGTCAGACCAGCTGTTTCATAAGAATTCTCACAATATCATCGCCGAAGATATGCGCATGTAGAGGAGCACGGGTGAGTATAGCGGCAGACTTGAGCAGCACCATGGCTTGAGCCAATCTGTCTCCACACACAACCACTGATATGTGTACCGCTTCATCATCTCTATGTATACTGAAACCAACACAACAATCATAATATAATGGCGTTAAATAGGCTAACTGTAAAACATTAAATATTCAAGATATAGGGCCTATGTAGTTATTTCTAATTGCAGAAATAGTAACAGATGGCATGTGTACTTGTATATGCAAAATCACAATCAATTTATTGAATACCAATTTATCTGATTAATAACCGAAAGTATTTTGTAGGCTATATTATATTCAAAGATATGATATAAAAATATTGGAGCATCGTATTTTTTATAATAGGCTTTAATCATATTATTAGTAATTTTATACTTTGGACAATTTTTTTATGCAGAAATAGGCATCCCAAATTATATAATATATTGCACATCAAAACCAATGCTAGTCCGATGAACAAAAACAAAAATGTATACAGTCGATGCAAGATCGAAATCAGGAAAATTAGTCAGTGATGACTGGTTTTACAGATTGCTGATAGAGTTTTACTAAATATCTCTTCGCAATCCTCAAAGTTATGAGTCTTCCAGAATCATTTAGTGAGTCCAAACTTTACTAAGTTATTTGCCATTATACAGGTATATATATTTTCACATATGACATACGCACATGTTAGTTTCCTTTCTTGAGTTACTGTTTTTGTGTTTTTCATTATTATATTGACCACTCCACGGTTTAACGTGCGTTTGGGTGAGTGGCCTAGGCTGACATAGACCACAACTGATGTGGCACGACTTCTGCTATTCTGAAATTTTGCTTCTACTTGGTTAAGTGCACAAGAAGTCATGGTGTAGAACGCTTTGCAGTCACTGCAGCACGATAAACCTTCCAGACAACCGGGGATGTTTGTTGATTGACTTGGGACTCGAACCCGGGTCACTTGTTTCAGAAGCGAACACTCTACTGATGTTGCTGAATCCCCCCCCCCCCCATTGCCCCTTCAGTTGCGCAAAATCATCATTGATTGATTGATTAATTGACTAGACTAACCTTTTGACTAGACGACAGTAAAACCTGTTTCTGTTTTGCCCAGAACAGTGTTCGGCGTAACTGGTTGTTGGTATGAAGTACATGATACAACATCCAAACATGATCATTAACATTAACTTGAGGGGTCTTCTGATCCTAGGCTCAAGAAATATAGGCACCTGTGTGTACTCGCTCTTATTGGAACCTGGCAAACAAGTATAATTATCTATTGTCAATGGTACTATATTTTGTACGATGTACGCATCCATGACTCAATGGTCAGTTCATTGTTAATTAATTAAATTATTTAAAATGGCTCAAGCTAGCGAGTCGGCTAGCTTGTTTAGAATTAACATGTTTGCATAAGGTCCGGGTTTCGATTGCCGAACGAATCAATCAGAGGGTAACCTATCGGATGCTCCATGGGTCAACTAAGCCCACCAGCCCTGTATGTATAGGATTGGAAACCACACTGTTAGATTAATGACGATGTCACCTGTGTGATGGAATCGCTCAGGATCGGGATCAGCTCCTCTGCTAGGTTCCGTAACAAATATTTCATACAACCTTTACCTTTAGGCTACTATATTTTACTTTGTTGAATCCTTTCATTATTTTGAAAACTGCTGTTGATCACATATTAAATTATTTTTAATCTATTAATAATAACTTAAATAATTAGGAAGATTTCTATCAGATGACCCTAATTCTTCTATAACTATTTATAGAGTTGTTAATCAAGCCAGTGATCAACGGGTTTTCTATCACCGCGATGGCGACTTTTACCACCGCACCGCGGTGTCACCTCAAGCAGCTGAACCCGATCACCGCGGTGACGGTGAAGGAAATATTATTCACCGTCACCGCGGTGACACCGTATTTCATCACAGTGTCACAGCGGTATAGGGCACCGTAACGATCTCTAGTTTGTATCATTGTTACTCTAACTGTGTGTAATATATAGCAGTAGTTAGTATGAGAAATAAACCGATATTATATAGCCTAGCCTATTCTATTCAGACTGTTATATACATCTCACACGTTGTATTATAAGTTAACTTACCTTGTTCAGCTTTCATCATTGTCCTGTTCATTGCCAGATATTGAAACAATCAGTAGCCCGACGTTATTCTAATTCGGATTGTTTTGCTTTCACTGTATGCGGTTTATGAAGTTTTAGTTTAAACCACTGTGTTGGCTACTTTACACTATACTATCTATCTAGTCTATCTATACTATCTATCTATATACTATCTATCTATACTATCTATACTAATCTATCTATCTCTGATGGAAAGACATACAGGTATAAATACATAATATAGGCTATTAATTACTAGTTTACGTTTCGCTATTGTTAATTCGTAACTCTTTTGCCTTTATTTAGTTACTATTTATGTGTGTGATACTTGTAACAATCTGCGATTGTCAGATCGATTAGAATTAATGAGAATATAATTAATGTATAGTCTGCTATCTTGCTCATTGATGATCACATTATCGATCAATCAAACAGTTGATTAGAAACAATCTTTTATCATGCAGCAAATCTCTGATTTGAGTGTAGAATTGCAGATTTAGTATAATGTTCTGTACATTTCCTAATAAATTGTAATGGTTAAATAGTATAAGGATTGGAAATCCTCGCCGATATTTCTTGACATAATTTATCGCAATGAAATTCAAAGATCTCATCTATTAAAACGGCAACGCTTAATAACAAACACACAAACATTAAATTTTATTACAGAATGACTTTTTAGCGAAATAACCATATTTAATTATTATTTAATTATTAGGCAAATAAAATGAATGTCGACGAAGACATAGTATTGAGTACGTTAACGTTAATCTCAGAAGCTCAAAGCTTCTCCTCAATACTACTCCAACTATGGTCACAAACATACAAGACGCTTAAGAGCATTCAACACGTCCCTAAGAATGCCTCTACCTGACGAAACAAACGTTCAATTAACGTAATAATTAGACGCACTTTAAATTGTATTGTTTTGTATGTATTGAAGTACATTGATTGCAATTGTTTTCTATTTAATAAATTGTTATAAACTCTACTAACTTATTTCAACGTTAAATGTTTCAGCCCAATCTTAACACATGACTAATGCTACTGGGCAAATATAGAAGGCGTCTCTATGAATTCCATGCTAATTTATTCATCTTCAAAGTTCAATTTTAATTTAGAATATTTTATGACCGATAACATTGGTCACTGACATGTTGTGAATGAGCCACTTTATGACTTCTAACCGCTCTAAGTCAACTATCTTCAGTTTGAAGTTCAAATTGAAATTGAAGTTCAAACTTTGAGCTGATAGTGTTACGTGCATGCATTGCTTCAATTTTGGTTTTATTATCGAAGTGCCAAAATGATCAATTATAAACTTCACAGTCATTAAGTAAAAGCCCGTTGGAGAAGCCCGTTAAACGGGCCGCGGAAGTGCAGCACAGTTAAAATATGTATACCATTATTGAATTAGGCCTGCGTGAAGAAATTCGTTGTGGGCCAACGTAAAATGTTTTGTGTAATAATTGAAATTGGACTCAAACTTTACAAGATTGCTTGGCATGATGCGTAAAGTCCACTTTCTGTTTTATTTTGTAACTGGATGTGATTGCTCTGTCATTTAATTGCACAAACTGGATCGCCTAATTATTAAATTATTGATTGATTGATTTATTTTTCATATTGATATTAGTATGTCTTGCTGGCTTAGTGGTAGCGTCGAGGACTTTCAAACATGACGTCCGGGGTTCAACTCCCAGTACTAGCAAATCAGAGAGTAAAATTTCGGACGTGCACGTGAGATCGTTGATCGCTGCATAGAGCGTGAAATGGGTCTTAATCAAGCATCTGATTCTTTCTTACCCATATTCCTGTTATATGTTTTATATATTGATCCTTTTCGTACCCTGTGTGGATGTAACAGCCCTGTCGGTTTTAATTGAAGCGATTCATTAAGAACAGAATGAATCGTGACCCGGCTAGGAGAGATCTATTTGATTGAAAGAGCCGCGAAAGCCTACCGCATTAAACTTCTGCATGTCTAGTAAGAAAGATGTCTCTCGCTGATGCCATCTTGTATGCATTTATTGACTGATCGACTGATTGATAACGCTTCTATCCTGAAATCAGTTCTTAATTTACCATTCTCTAACGTGGCAGTTCCCCAGTAATTTTTTAAGGGGCTTTTGGAGAATTTACAAAATACTAAAACTCACATGATTTTTACTCTCTAGACCAACTTCATGCCAATTTTCAACCGCATATTAGCAGTGGTGGGGACCCGGGTTCTGTAGGGTTCTGTACCCCCCCCCCCCAATACACTTAATATATGATTAGATAATTATTAAGAACTATCGTTTTGGAGATAACTTGCCCTCGATCAAAGTTATAGTAATTATTTATTATTATTGATCATTGTTCTATGTAATAGGCCTATTTCTTAAAATCAATCTATCAGCAGAATCGATCAAATAAAGCCAGTGCCTTATCACCAGTAGCCTAAAATGACAGGTGGTCAAAAACTGTGTAGGATATAGTCCACTTTTCTTGAAAATTATAAATAAATCTAGGCCTAATAAGTGACTCTAGAGTATATCTACTATTATACAGTAATAACCACAGGTAATGTTAGCTTCTTTATTTAAAATTAATGTAGTGAAACGTTTAGCAGTTATGCTGTAATTGCTTAATAAATTGCAGGCTAGATAATGTATTATATGTACATATAATTATAGCAGGCCTAACATTTTCAAATTGATTTTATTTTAAATTGATTTTGACATTAAACAAAACTATAAAGCACAATGGGGATTTAATGATCTGATTCTCACCCGAAGGGGATGACTGGGCAGTGGCGGCGCCAAGGATTAGGTCCAGGGGGT
>JAQFZF010004559.1:0-10471 GCA_034695365.1 Enchytraeus norvegicus
CCCCGTTGTAGTGGGAGATTCTAATGGGGTTTTTGGTTCAAACCCCCCCCCCCCAGAATCCCTGCAAATGGGGGTTGTTTTTCCAAGGGAGATCGATCTCCCAACCCACCCATTGGTAGGCGCCACTGTTCGTAGTCCTCGTCTGCCTCTGTCTCTCTTTCCATTATGTTATTTCTTTTATTACTTCCTTCAACAAAACCTAGTGGCAGAAAAAATCAGCATAGAAAAAATCTAAATAGAATAGCATTATAGTTAAGATTATTTATAGTTAATATCATTATTGAGATATTTTCAATCTTCTTGTATTTTGTTGCGATGTAAGCCTATGTTATTTTTTGTTTATGTTTGTATGATGCTCATTTTGCATATCTATTATCCAGCTGAGCCGGTAGAACATCGGTTGAGTCTCCGACTCAGGTTCGCGGTTCAAATCCCGCACATCACAGCTACTCTCTATTAATGTGGAACTCTTTGCCACTTCATGTTCCATCTTATCCCACACTAACTTTGTTTTGCAGTTGCCTTAAGACTCATTTGTTTCCTACTTAGATCACTAACTTAATATTTAATCGGTTTACTGGTAATAGGAAACAGCACCGTTCTCTTCTCTTGCAGCATTTGTTTTTGCTGGTCTTGTTTGGGTGGACAACCCGGTAATTTCAAATGTTGCCGGAGACGTCCCTGATGTCGTCGTTAGATGATAAAACGGACGTTAAATTCGCATTGATTGATTGATTTGATTAGTAGCTGCTAGGCCGCGAAACAGACATTAAATACGGCTTTAGCCTTTAGCTTTCTTTTGCAACATTGTGCGTCTGTCATGATGACCTTGACCAATAAACAACTATTATTACTACTAGTAAATTACTACTGACGTCCCTGACATCATCCTTGGATGAGGAAACGGATGTTAAACGTTTATTATTATTATTATTATTTCTACCGTACCGGTGAAGCCGGTGTTGACGAGGTTGATGGAGGTGGCGCTATGGAAGCCGGTGAAGGAGAGTGTGGTGGAGGAGCTGTTGGCAGGAGCAGTCAACCCAGAGTTGATGTCTACAGGAGACTGGGAGACTCCGTCACACATGGGATAGTACAGCGACCAGTCCTCCGTGTCTGTAATTTCATTACATCTATAATTACTGGGAGACACCGTCACATGGGATGCACACATTACAGCTATAATAACTACTGTCGCTCAGGACAACATCGCTTGGATAGCCATCATCATAGCCTAGTCACTAGTGGGTAGCCATCATCATAGCCTAGTCACTAGTGGGTAGCTTGCTCGATAAGCAGGATGTCACGGATACGTGTCCCAGCCAGGTCCGTCTCTGATAGTTTTCTTCGATACGGAAACACACGCTAAACTTAGCTTCACAGCATTATACAGACACTATGAAGCCAGAAAAAATCTGAAAATGAAAACAAATAATTAATCATGGAGTGGCAAAAAATAATTAAACACGAAAACGGCAACTAAGAAAAACCATTATGTGCGTTCTGTCCTTATTATGTGATACGATGTACTCAGCCGATGTGCTATCGGCTTAAGTCCAGTCCACTAGCATTAAAATAGCGCTAGTGACATGAGAGGAAGCGCACCGATATTTGTGACGCACTAAACACATTATGATGCATCTACATGTAGTAGGAGAGTCTTAGATAAAGCAAATCTACAGAATATTTAAAAATTTGTTTAAATTAATTGTTGTTGTTGTTGGTTGTTGTTGTTTTTTGGGGGGAGGGGGTTCCCCCCAAACGGGTTTGGGGAGTTCCCTCCCAAACCCTAACCCTAACTCTAACCCGAATGGTTGGACATACACAGTATTACACATACATGGCCATCACAGAAGACAGACCATGTCTTATCTAGCTGCTCACCATACATTTACACAAAATCATAATGAAACAGACAAATGTAACATGTATAATAAAATAAATCCAAGATACAAATAAACAAAAAAAGTTAAACACAACTTAAATCAGTATAAATCGAAACCTACTGTATATCGAAGTAAAATAGAATTAAAGATTAGATCGAGGATACCCTCAATTAAACAAATTTTTGTGTATGCCTTCTGATTAGTCCCTGATATCATCGTCAGATAATGAAACGAGAGTTAACGTATATTGCGTTGTATATTATTACATGCTGATATAAAATATACTCTTTTGAAGGAAGGTAAATAAAGAAGATGCAAATTTAAGGCAGGCCTACAAGCTTCACTTACCATCATAGAACCAATCTTGACCTGAAAATAAAATAAATGAAATCCACAAATAACAATCCATCAACCATAATTATGTTACTATTTAAATTTTCATTTATTGTGTTATTGCATATCATATATTGAAGTTTACAAACGTGTACACTGATGCACTTTCAGTACATTAGGTCTCCATCAGCGACGGCTCTAGACCAAAATATTTTCTGAGTTTCCTATATTAATATTATATAGGAAATGTGGAGGGGGGGCACATATATATCTGGAGAGGGACAGAAAATATGAGAGGGCAGTTGGAAATGGGGGGGGGGGGGGCACGGCCCCCTGGTCCTGACGAAGAATTGCCAGTCTCGATAGAATCAGAAGCAAATGATCCGGGTTCATAAACCAGGTCAGTTAACAAAAGGGTTAACGCCAAAGTGTCTGTTAGGTTCATTGCGTTGAATTGAATTTTTTAAAATTGATTTCTTTATTTCAAGGCAAAGACAGTTAAAGAGTATAGTAAGACAGTAGGCCTACAAACAGACAGTAAACGTGTTATTCGTGTACATTCGATTGCAGCATTGACGAGTCATCAAAAGTTATAAGTAGGCTAGGATTAATCATGGAGTGGTAAATAATAATATAACACAAACTAAGCAAGTAAGAAAGGAAACCAGATAAATACATAATTAATGTGTCATACTCATAATATAATCATTGAAGTACATTTATATGTGTTTCCTTACACTGTGTACGTAGTTATCATGTAAAACATAAATTTCTCTGTGTTGATTCCGGAAAATGTAGGAATCTAGATCAAAGGAAAACTGCACGTGTCATAAAAAGCGACTAACACAGCTGCCGCAACAAAGCGCCGAGTGGCCTGCGAATGACTAGTGTGTACTTGACAATCTGGTCGCTTTTATTCCAAATTTGCAGAGGACTTGCCACATCGGTTATGGTAGGCTAGGCTGTTCTACCCTTCACTGCTCAATGCAGTTCTGACACTTAGTTAAGAGTGCACTAAGTAAAAGTTGGTGATTGATTGATTGATGATATATAAATCGTTATTAGCCAAATTCTACAAATAGTGTACAATGTCCTAAGCTAAACCTTATTTTAAACATAATTAAACACAATATTTATTAACTTTAAAATTCATCAAATAATGCATGGTTAAGATTTTTTTTTTTTGTTAAGTTTTGGTATAAGTTTTTCTAAATTCATTATTGAACTTAGTATAGGCCTACACAAACTAAGTTCTATTGCTAGGAATATTGCAGAAATTCGTATGCAGCGGCTTCTTCAGTTCTCACAAAGATAAATTAATTAAGTATTTATAATCAATCTTCACATTAATGTCATTACAAAGTACTTTTTGTGTAACCGCAAAACCCTCTACTATGCTGGAAAAACTAAATTAGAAATACTGCCCGCCTTTATATAATTTTGAACATAAGTGGGCATTAATATAAAATATTGCTATGTAGTTCAAGTATATAATATTCAACCATGACCAGCATTATATAATCTTACATGATTCCACTTATTAAATCTAAATATTCTACAGTATTCGGAGTTCCAGCAAGCAATGTATCTAGTCTTACCTAGAAGACAGTTCACAGTTTTAAGCCAAAAATGTGCTCTTAATTACGGCAACGTCCATTATCATCCTTTCTACCCATTTGATATGCTAAGGTATTTAATGTCAGTTGTCCAGTTTAATATATCCATTCCTATGCGATCCTACTCTCTATTTCATATTTATCTGCAGGCCCGATAACTGCACAGTTAGATATTTTACTGCTATTGAATTCAAGCATGGAATCTCTCAAATTGGAGTAACAAATTTTAAGCATTTGCTTGAGACCAGTTCTAGAAGCAGCCAATAAAGCAAATACCATCTCGGAAGTCAGAATATATATTCCCAAGAAAAAAGGTAACATTTTAGGTGTGGTAAAGGCATGACCTTTTTGATAGGATCAACTTGATGATCGATGGCGTGCTCATTAGTGAGCGTGATAGCAGACTGTGTTTCAGAATATGTACCTTAGACCTGAAATTTGGCAGTGCACGATATAGATAGATAGTGTATATCTTTGTCTTATTATCAGAGCACAAATTGAATAAATTTTGCAACTTTTGCAATAAAATTATAGTTTTTAAGGAATGAATGTAAACACTGGCTTACAAGCATCGTAACCAGCATTTTGTAAAACGTTTCTATTTCGATGTGTTGTGTTCATGATTCACAAGCACTTTAAGTTGTAGTGAAATTGATTATATTAGAGTTATTAGTGGTTTACCATTTAATTATTATTGTTACTTCTGTTATTAATGTTCTACCTTGGGTAAAGTCATTAGATCATCATAATTAAGGATAATGTCCTTGATCACTCGAACGATATCATACCCACGGACTAGGTCTCGTGAATTATTATATTTATTATTACTACCATTATAATTTCCGTAGCTAGAAACTATGCAAGTAGATCTTATGTAATCATTTGTCATTTTTAATTTATATATGATTTTGTGTGCCTAGTCTATATACATATTCGCATGCGTTAAAAAGCCGTAAAGCAATGTTTAACGTCTGTTTCCGTGCCATAGACGAGCTCGGATGAGACTCGAACCAGTAACATTCTGCTGATCGATCAGGCGTGTTTCCGACAACGTCAATCAACCGGACACTATGATCTGATTCACGTAAATGCTATTGTGACAGAATAATCGTTCAGTCAGATCCGATAGCTAACTACGAATAATAATTATAGTAGGCTAATAATAATTATCAACAAGTTATGGAATTAGTTTGTTTCGAAGAGTACTTAATTATATTGTATATTGATGTTATGTTATGTATTTGATTTATGTTACAAAGGAAACAGTTTTGGGTACAGAGAACACCATAGCGAAATTTCTGAACGTTTTATGAAGACAACATCAATTTTCGGATAGGAAATGAGGAAAGAAGGACTGAAAGAATCAGTCTAAGAATTCAACGAGCTAGAGGTATAGGCATGCCACGGCAAACATCTGTAGAGAGCTTTTGCAAATGGATGCAACTTAGTTACCCGAGGGATACGTGAAAGAACCATGATCGCCTAAGTTCTGATTGGACACGGTACAGAGAGAGAGTGAGACTTATGAAAGAAAGAGGACACTAACTGAGTTGGAATGATCGTTGAACGATCCTGCCGTTGAGAGGCTGCACAGGCCGGTAGTTATCAACGAGCAGTATCTCAACAGGAGCGGCGGTGGTCTCGTTAGCCTCACCCTCCTCCTCGTGAAGGTTCCTGAACTCATTCAACTGAAACATTACAATGAAATGCGATTGTCTATCATCTAACGACGACATCAGGAAATAAAATAATCAATATAATAGATTATAGATAATATAATAGATTATATAATATAAATAATCTATCAATCCAGTGCTCTGCCACATGGCAGGCCCAAGGCAATAATTCATACACACAATCACCTATCTCGTTTTTAATGAGCACACTATCGACCAACCTAGTAAGTCCGTGTCATCCTTTTTCACACCTAAAATGATGCCCAAAAATGTTCAAGGAAAATATAGGTTTCTGAGGTGGTTTTCCACTGCCTTCCTCAGTATCTGCGTTAGTCGGCCCCTACGAAACACGTGCAGTTATTGGTTGGACCATTCTCAAATATCTCGGACCCAACACGGGAAAATATAAATAATAATATAATAAAAATTAATAGAACAGACTAAAATACAATATATCAGAAATCAGAGATAAGAAATCAGAGATCAGAAATCAGAGATCAGAAATCAGAGATCGGAAATCAGAGATGGAAAATCAGAGATCGGAAATCAGAGATCGGAAATCAGAGATCGGAAAACAGAGATCGGAAATCAGAGGTCGGAAATCAGAGATCGGAAATCAGAGACCGGAAATCAGAGATTAGAAATCAGAGATCAGAAATCAGAGATCAGAAATAAGATTGAATTCAAATTCTTAATTCCTTCTGTTTAATTCATTATATACGATCCTTTGATAAAATAAAGGACACTAGCAGCACGCGCAATGAGCTAATTATGCAATGTTAGAAATATACAGATAAAATAAATAAATAAAATTATTAAAGACAGTTGCTGGTACGGATCTGTCTGAGCGAGATGTAGATGGGGGCGCGGAATACTGTCCCTAAACACTATCCCTAGATGAGGAAACTGACGTTAAACCTTTACTGATATATAATTACCGACCTGTCGGAGGGAAATGTAGATGGGGGCGCGGAACATGGTCCAGGTAACGGTCTGGTAGCAGGGGGGTGTGGTGAGGCTCCCCTGGTACCTGTAGAAATCTAGGGTGTTGTTTGGTAGGAAACTCCTCAGAGCAAACTTATCTTGGGCTCGAGCCTCCTGATCTGTAGGGCATAATGTAGAAAAATATTTTATAGTTGTTTTCAGCATTTGTGTTGATTCCATAAAATCAGTAATGGTAGAAATTGAAATTTTTTAACCTTATCGATAAAAAATAAACATATATAACAAACAAACGGATAGTAAAAAACTTGAGTAAAGGTTGCAATCACGGCCAACTATGAAAATGGCCTGAACATAATACGTAAACATTCTACCAGGTAATCGAGATTTTTGCTTTAATTTAATCTTAATCAGTATCAAATTATCTGATTCATTTTTGAATCCGGGACACTCGAGAATAGACCAATCGAAAGATGCACGTTTACTGTAGAAGCAGACTAATGCAGTCACTAAGGAAAGAATGGAAAAACCAAATCAAAAGCAATAATAATAATTATCCTTGAACTAAGGCATCATTTACATGAGATAAAGGCAGTGCCCTTACGATGGGATCAACTTTTTGGGATGATCGATGGTGTATTAACTAATGAGCGAGAGGATAGAATTTGTGCGCAAATTTTTATCTTGGGCCTACAGAGTGCAGAGCAATGGATAGATGGATTGATTATAATCTGATTTGCGGTTTAAATCTATATGCTTTCAAGTCTATAACTAAACTTAACAATAGAATGAACATTAACAAGTGCTTGGTTAAAAGAATAGTAGGCCAGCTCATACGTTTTATTGAAAATGGTGAAATGAACTATCAATTAATATTTTACTATGTAGAATAATTTTAGAATTGCACGTAATCTTGGAGTCATCTTTGATTCTAATCTCGATTTTAGAAAACAAATATCCTCTATCTGCAGTTCTTCTCTTTTCCATATCCGACAATTACGTCAGATTCGCCCTTCATTAGACAGGAACTCTGCTGTTGTATTAGCTAATGCCCTTGTCCAATCCAAATTAGATTACTGCAACTCTTTGCTAAATGGTCTGCATACCTCATCCATTGTCCGTCTTCAATATGTACAGAATGCTCTGGCTCGCGTTGTGTGCAACACTACGAAATATCGCTCACATACAACCACTCTTCTTAAAAGTCTGCATTGCCTTCATATCCCAGAATGCATAAAATTCAAGATAGCCTCTTTAGCATTTAAGGTATTAAACTTTGATAACCTTCTCACCTATCTGAACTAATATCTTCTTAATAAACCAAACGCAGCCTTCGTTCGTCTGGCTCTAATCTTTTAAAAGTACCACACATTCGAACTGAAATTCGCAGACGCTCGTTCAGCTTTGCTGCTCCAACACTGTGGAATTCTTTGCCACAAGATTTGCGATCTTGTCCATGCATTACTACTTTCCAGGGCAAGCTCAAAACTCATTTCTTCCCACCTTAGATCTGCTCTAACAGACTCTCTTGCCTTGGATAACGGACTTGCACCGTTTTTTTAAATCTCGCTTTCTCTTTCAGCTTGTGCATTTCCAGGAGTGTTCTGGTGGTTGGGTGCTGTCTGTAGTTGCACATCCCGCTTGGGAAGTCCCTGACATCCTCATTGATTGATTGATTGATTGATTGAATTATGTTGAATAAAACAGAACAGTGATCATACTTTTATACTGGATTTCTTTGAAGACACTCAGAATAGCTTGGAATGTAGGGTTATCATTTTCTCCAATCTACAACATTAGAATCAAACAAATCAATAACACAATCTATATTCAAAGTCTGCCTCACTATCTTTCTGCAGTATGAGGAATATCTAAATGAACACAGGCGAGATTTGGGGGGAGCCTAACGAATATCCTTTGATTTGACATTTTTACAAATTGTGCATTAAATCTGCATATTTTGCCTATATACCCGCCCCCTCCAGTTGACCTACTCCTTCGATTAACCTACGTTACCTACCCCCTCGATTAAATACAAATACTTAGTCCCTCTAATAAATCTTAGATCCTCCACTGAATGAAGAACGAAGAGATATCCAAACTTGCAAAATAGGTAGGGGTAGACAAGAACCTAGCGCGGTAAGGCAAGAACTTTGATCTAGACTCTCTAAAGTCATATTGGATACATAGGATAAGCTATTTTAGAAATTTTACAAAGAGAGAGAGAGGGAAAGAGAAATAGAGAGAGAGAGAGAGATATGGGAGAGGAGAAAGAGAGACAGGGAGATAGAGAGAGAGCGAAAGAGATAGGTGGAAAAAGGAGATATCGACAGAGAGAGAGAGAGAGTGAGAGAGAGTGAGAGAGAGAGAGAGAGAGAGAGAGAGATGGACGAAGCGAGAGGGAGATAGAAAATAATTAACATACCAGTACGAATACCCCTAGAACTGCTAGGCCTCCAGGTAGAGCTGATGCTGTTGTATAATCTCCAAGTGTGGTGTTGAAATGAACCAAATGAACCTGAATGTGCAATGTGCAAGTAGATAACACAGACAACATTATTTTACATTTGATTCAAAAATCAATTTATCAGAAAGGTAATTACGCCATATGAGCCGAAAATGAAAATGGTAACATTATTATCGTTAGTGTTAATAATATGTTTTAAATTGCAAAACTTTCAAAGACAAAAGCACATGTTAAAATTTGTGTATGCACATCAATAATAATATCGTCACAAATAATAATTTTGAACTGTCGCCTACAGAAGCATAATGATTCTAATTTCACTAATCACCTTACACATCATCAGAGCATAATTAGGCTATATATAATTTTAGAGAACTATCTTATCCATTAAAAAGGTGACGGGGTTAGCGACATAGGTAGAGTGTTCGCCTTAGAAGTGATCCGGGTACGAATCTCAGGTCTGTCAACAAATGAATAACCCCGGGATGTCTAGAAAGTTTATCGTGCACCTGCGCTGGCTGCACTGCTGCGCTGTCAAAAGGCAAATGTAGGATTATCAGGAGTGGTAAACAATAATATAACAAAAAAGCACTACTAAGGAGAGAAACTAGCATATGCGTATGTCATGTGTGAAAATATACGGATTGAAAAACATTGAAAGATATTACGGTACCTCCATGGAATAGTGATCTCCATTGATGGTGTGCTCTGAGCCAGTCTCCCCATGACTGCCCCAGTGGAAGTGAAACTGTTGAAGGGCGAAGATATTGTTGCCCAGACCTCCGCCACTCACTCTGATGGCGCCCTGACTGTTGTTCGTGAATGATGTTATCACTATACCAATAAATATATAATATTACGATAAACTAGTAGAAAAAGCCTCTAAAAGGCTATGTGTGCAACATTTCACAGTTATGTTACAAAATTTAATTCAGCAAGGCTGATTATTATGGTTAGCTTTACGAAGTCGCTCTGTTGTAGGCCTAAGCCTATTGGCCAGACCGACAAACAGTGCTCTGGAAACAACAGAAAAACAATTATTAGTCTAAAACGGTCCATATCGATATCTGCACTGGGATTAGGACTTCCGTCAAAATATGAATACTCTAGAATTAAAATATTCATGTACACACGACTGTCACTAGTACACGTAGATAATAATGTTACATATAAGATGGACAATATTTGTACATCGTTTCCGAGTTCAATAGGGAGAGGGGCAGGGTACGAATTACCGGTGTTGGGGGGAAGGGTCCGACCTTCCTTTTGAAAGTCCGATCCTCCCATATTAACATTGGGGGGTCGGCAGTTATTATTTTTCTCTATGTATTTTCAGGAGAAAAACTTGTCCGAACCCACCCCCCCCCCCTTTTGAAATTGTATAATTCGCACACTGGCCTCATAATAATTATGAGTACATTCTTTGTTGACTCTCATAAATGCGCGTACTGTGTGATAACGATTTTGCGATGGAATCAACTTATTGGTTAATCATGTTATCCATGCTAACCCTTGGATGGACCCGACCCAACCCGTGGATGGACCCGACCC
>JAQFZF010004560.1:0-10471 GCA_034695365.1 Enchytraeus norvegicus
ATAATAATAATAAAGTTTTATCGTCCGTTTCAGCATCCTAGAATGATGTCAGGGACGTCACGATTGTCCACGATGATATTTAGCACTTTTAGAGAATATCTTTTCGTCTATGTGCACGAAATAATACAAGGTGGATTTAACGTCTGTTTCATCATATCTCCAACAGCATAAGAAATACAAACTGGTCCACTCAAACGCAATTTAGGAGGTCACACGTGTTGAAAGAGAACAGGGGTCAAACACGGTGCCAGTCCATTTCTTCAATAACCAGCAATTACAATATAAACATGATCTATATTCAACCTTTCGCTAACTCAATACAGATTTTACGTCCACTTCACGAGTTCAATATGACACCAGGGACGTCACACAACCCTGCGTCAAATTTATTGGAAGCGTCAGAATTAGACATACACTGAAACAAAAACATTACAAATGGCAACACTGACACGGAAATTACAATAAACTTAAGTATAGGAAATGTATTGGACATGATCATTATGTATACATGAGCAATTATAACAGATAGCGATTAAATAGATTTGAAATAAAAATTGGGGACGGGGGGATGTAGTAGTGGCTGCATCCTAAACTATCTGGAGGGGGGGAGTTGGGGAGAGTTTGGGCTAATCAAATATTCAACAAGTCTGCACTTTGACCTATATGAAGTCCCTGAGATATTGGTATTTGAATTGATCAAATTGTAATAATTTTCTAATCGAGGGGGGGGGAGGACCCTCAAAAATTTTATTGGGTAACCAGAGCCGAAACGGTAGGTCTCAATTAAGCCTAATCTAGAAAAAATTTTGGGGGTCCGCCCAAAGAACTCAAAAATCTACTGCTTTAGGGGGGCCGGCCGATGCTAAGAAGAGGAGCGGGGAGGGGGAGGGAGGTGAAACGGCCCACAAATTATAGTTTTATTAAAGCAGTGGGTATAATCAATCAATGCGAAGTTAACGTCCGTTTCGTCATCTGACGACGACATCAGAGTATAACTTGACAAGTAGTCAAAACGTACAAATTTATTAAAGTAACAAACAAGAAAAGCTGTAACTAGACGAATACCTAATACTATATAATACAATACGGATTTAACGTCCGTTTCATCATCTGACGATGATATCAGAGATATCACCAACAGCAAAAGCAATACTATCTGTTCCACCCAAACGTAGTTAGCAAGTCATCAGTGTTGAAAGAGAACAGCACTCAACACTGGTCAAACACGGCGCAAGTCAACCCTACAGTGCTCAATTAAAAAGGGGGGACATAATTACAAGGGGCAGCATGATAACAGTTTCAAAAGAATAGAGTCATGGCAACTGTACGTGTTTTTAAGGGATGACAAATGTAAAATCGTAAATACTGACGAAAGCAATGGTAAACCACCTCACAACCCTTGACTATGTGTAACTAATATGATACGACGGATGACTAACAGAAATACTGAAGAACATAACGGAAAATCATCTCAGAATCCTTATTTTTGTATCTTGTGTGACACGCTCAAGGTTCAAATTAATGAGGATTAACGTCTGCTTCCTCACCCGATGGCGACATCAGGGACGTAAACTATACAAGTAAACATACATATCAATCAATCAATGCACTATGTATGCATTATGACGTCCCTGACATCGCCTTCGGGTGAGGAACTGGACGTTAAATCCTCATTGATTGATTGATTGATGCATCTATAAAGCGCCGCTATCTGCGAAATGTCACAGTGGCGCTAAAATGGACAATGAAGGGTCAAGTAGCCATGTTCAATATAATAAAATATGGGTTAAACTTCAGCTTCGTCATCTAAATACGATATCAGGAATGTCAGCAGCTCAATCCCAAGTAACAGTTACATGCATAGTATACATAACGTAAATAAATCAATCAATCAATGAGAATTTAACGTCCGGTTCCTCACCCGAAGGCGATGTCAGGGACGTCCCGAGCGGAAATTGGCTTCTGCTATTTGTTATTCCGTTAAAATTTTATTTCTCATTGCCTCCCTCAGTAACTGCGTTAGTCGACTTTTACAAATAACTATTTCTGAAAGTTTGAGTCTGATTATTCGCAAATTTCCCGACCTCTAAACTGGACTAATTGCATAGGCCATCATGTAGTGTATACATATTATCACATCCATGCGTACATCCAATGTCATCCATGCATAATAATAATAACAGCCTATGCTATTGATCTCGCCAGATGGGGAGATAGCCGGGATTCGTTTCCAAATTCGGCTAGATAGGAAAGTCGTTAGAGTGTGCCTTTGTAAATGTACACCGACTGCTTGCTATTATAGCAATGGAGAGTAAAGTAGCTTGCCAAGGCTAACAACTCGTGGTCGTCACTAGGATTTGAACCCGCGACCTCGTGATTCAGAGGCTGCAGTGCTTGCCACTAGACAACGGAGGCTCTCCGTAAATCCAAGCATAGATACTGACAGAGATGTGGCACAAAACAGTTGTACAAAAAATTATAAAAAAAATTTTTTTTTACATCTCATGTATTGGCAACATCAAATTTGGCATTCATGTAGCCAATATGAAATTGATGAGCTAACAAAATGTCTGAATTTCTTCAATAATAACAAACTGTCAATAATTTTATTGACATTTATTGGCAACAATTGACAAAATACGGTAGGCCTATTTACAATATGGTTTAACGTCCGTTTCATCATCTGACGACGATATCAGGGGTGTACCCAACAGCACAAGCAATACTAGCTGGTCCACTCATGGGCACTTTTTTTGTGTTTTTTGACAGATGACAGGACGCATCTGTTTACAATGTTTTCTTTCTTAGTTGCTGTTTTTGTTGTTTTGTTTTTTCTTGCTCTCTCCATGATTAGACGTGTCATTGCCGTTTAGAGCGCACAATGCAGCAAGCGCCGATATCAACTAACTACCAGACACCTGCGGTTATTTTTCTTGTTGACCTGACCAGGGATCGATCCCAGGTCTTCTTGCTTCAGAGGCCAACGTTCTAACCACTCTTCTATAGCCTCCCCCCTAATATTATGCATTTTCATGCATTGTTAAAAATTAACGAGTGATATACAATTGTATTTAAAGTATCCCTGAACTCAGTAAAACCTTTGGAACTATATGAACTGAGGAGACATCAAATAATTATGACAAAACAAAATCATGTTTTACACTACAATATACATTAATGCTCTGACGTCTATACTGAGGAAGGCAACGGGAAACCAGCTCGAAAGTCGGATATACATTCCCAAGAATAAGGTTACATTATAGGTGTAGCAAAGCCCTGGCCTTTTTGATGGGATCAACTTGATGATCGATGGAGTGCTCGTTAGTGAGTGGGATAGCAGACTGTGTTTCAGAATACCTTGGACCTGCCATTTCGCAGTGCACTAGAGATAGAGATATCAGGGACATTTGGTTTCTGAGGTGACTTCTCAATGTTGCCTTCTCAATAGCTGCGTTAATCGACTTTTATGAATAACATGTAATTTTCTGATTGAATCTGATTATTCGCAAATTTCTCGGCCTCTACACGGAAATAATTGTATATCTATATAGGCTATCTTGTATTGTATACATATCACATTGCATATGTTACAAGCAATACACTAGTACATAATACACATTGAATAAATTACACATTATTACGTATTTATCACACACTCTTGCCGAAATTACACAATATTACTTACATATTACATTATGCATAATAATCTTCACGATAGAAATCAATGAAAATTTACATCCAATAGCAAAGAAAAACAATGAACGCTTTGTTGACTGTAGCTCGACAATTACCAATATAATACAATAAAATACAAAATAATATTTTATTGTTCGCCCCTGCGTACCAGGTATCTCAGAGGCCCCTAATGAACAGTGAAGGTAAAGTAGTCAAGCCTACAATAGGCCACACACGATGTGGGAAGGCCTCTGCTAGTCTGGAATTTGAGCAACTAATTGGTCTAGCACACTACTCTGCCCTTCACTGCAGTATCTGTGTTAGTCGACTCATACGTAACACATGCAGTTTTCGGTTAGTCTATATTTAAATTTTTACGGACCCAACATGGGCAATATAGACAGTTACCCATATACATGTAATAGGGCTGCAGGAAATAAGCAACAAAAATTGAAAATTATATCAACGCCTACAAAATAAAGCAAATCTCTAACAGAATGACCAACACAGCTACTTCTTAACAGAATATTAACTAATAATTTTAGCAGAGATATAATTATTAGCTAGAACTGAAAAATAGTGCACTTTTTAAGGAAGACTTACATTTTCAATAAATTGTAATACATTAAATTTTGTTCCACTTTATGCCATGCATCTTGAAATATGAAATTAGCTTGTTCAAACTGTGTAAATATTGCTGGTCTATAATCTCTATATGGAATTAGAAAGTGGCCACTGCAATTCTATAACTGAATAGATTCGCAAATTTCAAAAAATTAAAGCAAGATTGGTTGAATAGAGAAAATAAAACACTATAAATTAAAACTAAAACAAATTAACTATTAGCTTCGGAGATAGTTTAGGCTACCTATTTATTGTTATTTTAAATATACAAACAAAATGCCAAATAAAATAAACTAATAACGACCTTTCAGACAATTAAAAATAAATTTAGGAATATTCACAAAATACATCAATTTAAATTCATACAAAATACCTTAATTTAAATTCATAGAATATGTGTAACTCAAAGTAACTGCGTCGCTATGATGGTACAGCCGCAACGGCTGCAGCTGCAGCTGCTGGAATAGCTGGAACTGCTGGGCCTTTAGCAGGGGAATTTGAATTTGCAACATCTAAAACAGTAGTAATTGAAGTGGCACTACTCCTTATTCTCTTCAATTCTTCCGCCACTAAACCGATAAACTTTGATGCCGTTGAACGATCGCCATCACTTACAACACTAGTACCGCATTCTGGAGCTGCACCTTTCTTGGACCCACTCTCTGCCACAGGTTCTTGGTGCGAGTCAAACCTTCTGCCGACATATTCGTCGCCCACCCGCTGCGTCGGAAAGTTTTCGTAACCTGGAAGTCGTTTCGCCGTGTCGCAATAACCTTCGTGGCACAAAGCCCTACTAGCAACTGATGGCCAGAGTATCGTGTCGAGAAATGTTCTTGTTTCAGTTCCACTTAAATTCAGTACACTGTTTGGAGGCTGATTTGACTGATTGACTGAGTTGGCGGAGAAAAAGACGGAAATACTCGACGACATACTGTTACCCTGAAGTGTTTTTCGAACGTGAGTTGCGTTGGCGCCCCAAAGACCTTCTACAATGAGATTGGTCGAATGACTCTTGTGATCCCTCATACAATGGACCAATGGCGCACTCTCTCCGCCCCCAGCCATTTTCTTCAACCAATAAGAAACAGCGGAACTCTCTCGATCGCTAAATCTCATATCGGCGCTGCGGACAAGGAATATTTCGACGAGCGGGTCATCCACGACAGTGTATTGCAGTAGTCTAGCCGGTACACCATTCTGCACCGGCACGGGAACTATCTGCGCACCTAACTGGCGCAATTTATTTCTGATGCGCGTTGGCACGAGCAGTAACCGACGCATTCCATCACTTAGACCGTCATCTGGAACCATTTCCATAGATTTGCTTGAATTTCTTGAGCTGGTGATATTTAGATCACCAGCTAAAGTATTATTCCCTGAGATCATTGAATTATTACCACCAGATTCGGTGGAATTTGAAGATAAAACACCAGAAGCTGGGATATTACTGGCAGAAAGAGAGTTCTCATCAGGATTTTCACTGTCACCGCCAAATATAAAATCCCTTATTCCAGATAGAATCGACTGACCCCCGGTCGATTTTTCTTCTGGATTTGATTTTTGTTTTCTCATCATTAGGGGGCGCCCCTTACCATCCCCGGGAACGTAGACCCGGAAAGTCCAGCCGGGGAAATACCACGCCACAGTTTGGGCTTGCCGAATGGCACCCCAGGTATACTTCGGGTCTCTGCCGAATAGAGAAATGGCGATAACCTTTTTGCCATCGTTCGCATATTTAGCTGGGTCTGATTCCAGTGATTTTCGATATTGAATATACCTGAAAATACAGAGAGAAATATATATAATTATAATGAAGCTTTAAAGTCCTTTTCCTCATCGATGGATGATGTCATGGACACACGTGTTGTTTGCGTATGTGTTTGTCTGATTGTATACATGTTTAAGTATGTTTGTTGTCTATAAATATGCTTGTTGGTGTGTGTATGTGTTTGTGTTTGTTAGTGTATGTATGTACTTGGGTGTCTATTTGTGTGTGTATATTTGTTTGTATGTGTGTTTGTGTGTATGTTTCTTTGTGTGTTAATTTGTGTGTGTTTATTTATGTTTGTGCTTGTCTGTGTATTTGTTTTGCATGTGTTTGTTTGTATACATGCATTATTTGTGTATGTGCTTGTGTGTACATGTGTTTGTTTGTGTATGCTTGTATTTGTTTCTGTGTGTGTTTATGTGTGTATTTCGTCGTCTCATACAGTGTTTATTGTATTTGTTTGTTTTTGTAGGCTGTATGTGTTAGTTTGTGCACACGTGTGTTTATTTGGTAATTAATGTATGTTTTCGTGCATTTGTTTGTCTATGTTGGGCCTAATTGCCGATAGATAGGTGTTTGATTTTCAAGTTCTCTACAGCTAAAGAGTGCTTGGTTAATCAATATCTTACAGATGCAAGATCTTCACAGTTTCAAGGTCTTTATTGACTGTCTGACACACTGCAATTACTCATATAAGCATTTGCTTATATGAGTAATTGTGGAGTCAGTTTTAACCACCATATTGCTAAGATTTAAGTTAATTTATAAATTTTTGTCAATATAAACTATTCTTGACAAAAATTACTAAATTAACTTAATAGCAATATACATATTACAATATATACATAAAACAACAGATCTTTATCAAAGCTTGCTGAATATGTGCGTGTTTGACCTTGCATATATAGGCCTATGTGTATAATATATTATACAATAATTATACAATATATAATTTAGGCACATTATTATACACTGTGTGTTTTATAAGTGAGTCGCCTGTTACATTTTAGATTCTAGGACGATAGGAGTTTTCCAAAACCCAAAATAAACAGAAAGTGATTTGAGTTCTATAATCAATATATACTCAGAAACACGGTGTACTCATATATACACGGTGTGCTTGCTCGTTGACGCTTGCCAGTAATTTATTGTTGTGACACGCATAGGCCTACGCACACTGGAATCCTCGCCTGCGTGAAGGTGTCACTCTAAAAGGGTCGTTGCCTGTTAAATGTAATTGGTTGGTGTGACACTTGAATCCTCGGCTGCGTACGTGTGCGTAAAGTGCGCTAAGGCGTCAAACGTCCGGGCGTCGACCGTCCACGGCGTCAAACGTCCGGGTGTCAATCGTCCGGGTGTCAATCGTCCGGGCGTCAATCGACCGGACACCATATTTTACAATTAAATCGTAAATAGTGCTTCGATCCCAGTGAAATTTGCTGTCATAGAGAATGACCAATTCTACCACGTGCTGTAAAATATCTTCCTGATATCTTCGAAAATAAAAAAGTTATTGATATATTAGGAAGACAGGGGTCCACGACCAGTTTACCAGTATTGATTATATGATGTCATCTTGCTGATGTTAAATTGCAATCTGTGAACCGATTCCTGTGAAATATCAGGCATAGTAGAACAATCAATTCTACCGGATATCACTAAATTTCATAAGCATATCTTAAAAACAAAAAAGTTATTGATGTTTGCGTATGATGGGGGTAGACAAACATTGAAAAAAGCATATTTTATTTAACATTCCATGACGTTATGAAACTGAATAATTTTTCTACTCTATCATACTGAAATACCAATAATTTATTTGTTTTGAGACATATGTTTTCGAAATTTGGTGATGTCGGATAGAATTGATTGTTCTACTATGCCTGATTAACCAGGAATCGGTTCACAGATTACGATTCCTGTAGTATCTTATAATATGTTGCATGTGGTAGAACTGGTCAGTCTCTATTGCAGGCAAATTTCACATGGATCGAAGCACTAGTTACTATTTAATAGTAAAATATACCAGGCGGCTCACTTATAAAAGACACAGTGTATTATGTATTTCTAATTAATTATATTTAAGCCTAGTACTTGGCAAGATCTGCTTTCCCTGTTGGATCCGGATCACTCAAGAATAGACCAACCAAAATCTGAAAGTGTTTTGTAAACCCAGACTAAAGTAGGCAGTGATGTTCAAAAGACAACACGAAAAACCTCAGAAATATAAAATGTTAACGACGTTGTTTCCCTGAACAGAGGCATCATTTAGAGGTGTAGAAGGAAAAGCCTTTGTGATGGGATCGATTTGTTGAGTTGATCGATGGTGTGCTCATTCATGAGCAAGAAAATAGAATGTGTAGGAAGTTTTTCGTTGGACCTGCCATGTGACAGAGCACTGGATAGATCTTCTTATACAGTGTATAAGAAGATTAAATGATTGTGTAATACACACATTACCAATGATGAATAATACAGGGAGTGCCTCCGTGGTCTAATGGCAGCACTGCAGCCTCTGAATCATGAGGTCGCAGGTTCCAAGCCCAGTAAATACCATGACAGGGTTCTCAGCAACCTGACCATTTCAAATCCCATGACTCTTCGATGACTTATCCATGACCTCCAAAAAATTTTCAATGACCAATTTTGACCCAAAATTACACGCATCACCGCATATGGCTTTCAATCGCGGACTAACGGACAAAGATTTCAAACCGATACGCCAAATGACTACACATAATAAATGAATACATATCCCATCTTGATAAATAACTACTGTTTTTTAATTATCTTCTCTTATATTTCATATCTATTCAACTTTTTAAGTTATTGGAGATGATAACATATTTAAGACAAAATTATTAATTTCTTTCCATGACCAGACTTCAAATTTCATTACTTTTCCACAACTTTTCCAGGTCTGGTCAAATTCAATGACTTTTCCAGGTTTTCCAGGTCTGCTGAGCAGCCTGCATGATTTGTAAGCCTTGGCAAGCTTCTTTACTCTCCATTGCAATAATAGCAAGCAATCAGTGTACATTTGCCAAGACACGCTCTAACGACTGCAATTAGTTAAGCCGCATTTGGAAACGAATCCCGGCTATCTCGCCATCTGACGAGATCAATAGCATGTATACGGCGAGAGAGAGAGAGAGAGAACTAAGATTTTATTTCACGAAACTAACACATTTGGCCATCAGAGAAGACCTAGGACTTATCTAGCTGATCACCATACATACACACACACACAAAAAATACAAACAAATACAGACAAAGCGAACATGCATACAGAAAATATAAACGCGAGGTGCAATTAAACGTGAAAAAGTGCGAAGATATAATTAAAGAGTTACCAGGCATCAAACAAATACTTTTTATAATTACATATGAATGTAAAAGCTGTTGCTCTATTTCTAATAGTCACAGGAATTTGATTCCATATAGAGCAACATTTGTTTACATACGATGATAGAAAGCTTTGTTCGATTTTTTATACAGATAGTTCGTAGAGCTCATTCTAGTGGGATAATTGTGGCGAGCGCTATTTAATTGAAATAAAGTGCAAGTAGAATTATGCATGTTAGATTACCGATTTTGGTGATAAAGACTCCTATAAATTAACTTACCTATATACAAATTATACAAAAATGAGATTGATAGGGATGCATACGTATTATAACGGCTTTTAACACTACTGTAGCGGCTAACACATTGAAAAGATCTGAGTACACGATTACAAACAACCTGTAAAATTTCAATTATAGTCTTATTAGTCGTGCAATGCACTTCTATCCCATACTATAATCTAGAGTTGGCTAATGAAAAGTACAGTTTCATTCTACACGAATCAGGTAAATAGGCATGCCGACTGTACATCATACTTTTGATGCTGTTCAATTTAGATATCAAGATATTCACATGCTCCTTAAAATTTAAATGTTCATCAACATAAATGCCGAGAAATTTTACACAATTCACTAATTTTAACCTAATACCATCCATGTGTATTCCATAGATAGGAAATCCACTAGACATTAAAACTTGATCCTCTTTTGATGGATGGAATAGAATAAAGCACGCTTTATCATAATTAATGCTTAGAGCATTTGATCTAAACCAAAAACTTAACTGTAAGCATGCAGTATTAGCTGAATTGAAACCTCTAACAGACCTTTGCCTGCTATAAATGCCTTAGAATCGTCGGCAAACAAGGAGAGATCAGCTAACTTGCTAGCATAGTGCATATCATTAATATAAATCAGGAAAAGTAGGGGTCTCAAAATGGAACCTTATGGGACACCAATTGAGATTCTCTGCATCGAAGATTATGAGTTATTAACGGTCGTATACTGATATCTGTCAGATAAGTACGATTTTAACCAATCATGAGCAATTCCACGAATC
>JAQFZF010004561.1:0-10470 GCA_034695365.1 Enchytraeus norvegicus
GACAGAGAGAGACAGAGAGAGGGAGAGAGAGACAGAGACAGAGAGAGAGAGACAGAGAGAGAGAGACAAAGCATGTGTGTGTGTTAGGCACTTGAGAAAGAACCGGGGATATGATGTGAATAGAGAATAATAGATCTAAGTGTAAAACATTGAGTTCTAAATTTGTTGTGAAGCGCTTTAAAAAAACATTGTCTGCTATAATAATTATTGCCGGTTTTATGGATAAATGGACTTGCAGCGTGTTCGACCATTGGTGACCCCTATTCTCTTTCAGCACTTCTGACTTGCTAATTGCGTTTGAGTGCACCAGTTAGTATTGCTTTGTGCTGTTGGAGACGCCTCTGACATCGTCGTCAGGTGATGAAACTGACGTTAAAACCCAATGTATTGTATTTTACTAGGCAGAAAACTGCAAAATAATTCTGACACATAATGTTATGTTGCTGTTGCTCGTCTAGTGTGTTAGCTGTGTTTCTGATACCCTCCATAGTCGTCATGTTGACATGAATTGCTTAATAATAATGGCGTATGTTATTGATCTCGCCAGATGGCGAGATAGCCGAGATTCATTCCTGAATTCGGCTAGCTAGCGCAGTCGTTAGAGCGTGTCTTGGTAAATGTACACCGACTGCTCGGAGAGTAAAGTGGCTTGCAAAGGCTTACAACTCGTGGTTTTCACCGAACTTTCAACCCGTGACCTCATGATTCTGAGGCCGCAGTGCTGCCATTAGACCACGGAGGCTCTTCTAATTTCTTAATAATAGATGTTGAATAGTCAAATGCAGCATTATAGAATATATTGAATTTCATCGGCAGAATGTTATGCAGAATTTTGCTCGCCTACATCCGGCATCAGAGGAATGGTGAACATTAAAGTAAATGAAGATTGACAGAACTGAGATCAACTGGGTGATGAGTGCAGAAATATATAATTAGAGGAGACCATCGTAAAGGTAATTTGACGTGATGTCCACAGAACAGATGATATTGGCATGTAGAAATAGATCCAAAAATAGAGAGAAAGAGAGAGGGAGGTAGACTAGAGAGAGGAGGGGTCAGAAGAGGTGTCAGTTTGTAAATCATTCCTGACATCGCCTTCGGGTGAGGAAGTGGACGTTCAAATTGGACGCCAGATTTGGTCCCTTGTTGAGGCCAAATCTGGAACAAATTCAATACCTGTCACTCAAACACTAGGAACGTTCAACAATTATAGTATTCATTAAAAAATTGGTGCTGGGGAAAATGAATATTTGAGGGGGCGGCCCCAAGGCCCCGGGCTAGGATTGCCACTGTAGAAGGCGAAACGGAGAGAGTTCGAATGAGTGAAAAGGACAAGTGAGTGATATTTCAGAGAGAGAGAGAGAGAGAGAGAGAAAGAGAGACAGAGAGAGAGAGAAAGAGAGATAGAGAGAGAGAGAGACAGAGAATATAGAGAAAAGTGAAGAGAAATAGCTTTCAGTATAAGATTTCATTGGGATCACTTCAAGAATAAGAGCTTCTCGAACAGATGCTTTCAAAGCCATAGCTCCGGTCAACTAATATAAAACTCTACTACACTCTTTTGTACTCGACAGAAACTCTAACCCTGCATTTGTGAAGGCTTCGACTACTTGTTGAGTCCTTTCTTGTAATGCAAATTTTAAGACCATTTCATTACTTGAAGACGATATCGGGGACGTCTGCAAGGGCATTTGAAATATCGGCATGTTAACCCAACAGAACTAGACACTTTTCTAACAATCAATCATTTATAACGCGTTGCTCTAAAATAAACCGGCCGAAGATCTCAATGAATACAAAACGTCCAGAGGAGCGCAATCAGCTAAAAGCCACTACCGGTGTGACAGCACCGCTTATTACTTAACACTATTGTTGCTATGAAGAGTCTGCACTACTGCTGCAACTATTTTGATTACAGGAACTACGTTTTGTAGAAGTCCTATTATCAAATGGTAGAAGGGTGACCAACTGAAATCTGCACGTGTTTCGTAGAATCCGACTAACGCAATAACTGAAGGAGGCCTTGGAAAACAACCTCAGAAAACATAGTTTTCGGTGGACTAAGTTTTTTTTATAGATCAAGTTGTTGTTAAATGGTGTGCTCCCGTGAGTCAGATGTAGATTAAGCAAAGCAGTTTGTGCCTTGGACATGTCGTTTGGTAGATCAATAGTGAGAGAGTAGATTGATAAATCACGAGGAAATTCAGCTCCTTTCAACAATTGTCACTAATAATTCTAGCGCCTTATTTCCAGCCGGTTTAGCTTCACATTTGTAAATATTCACAAATTCAAATTCAACATAAACGAATTTAAACACTAACCATTACCCTTACCATTACCCTAACACTAACCGTAATTATACACATCCACTTCAATCAATCACAGCAGAGATTAAGGCATAATCATGAAAAGTCGATTCTAAAGGTCTATAAACCGGTCGGAAATTAGGCGCTACTCTAATAATTATAATGCTGCTACAGAAGTTGAAGAAACACAATGTCAGGTTTCCATTGGCTGCTGGTGACATTGTAATCAGTGGTTTGCGTGGTACGCTTCGGCGCAAGTGATTGAGGAGTCCTGAGATCGAATCCAGGGCAGTCGACAAAATTTAATAGTATGCCAGCATAGACTTGGCCATGGATGAGTACAAATTGCAGTCTTAAAGTACAAATTGGTGCCTGCAATGCTATGAAAGCTGTGCCATTAGCGCATCGGTTAAGTGTCCGACTCGAGCTATACAGATTTGCGGTTCGAATCTCATGGCTGACCCGTCACTGACGTAGCAATCTGTTCGCGAAACCGTTAAATTCGGGTTTTGCGTTTTACTACAGAGATTGTTTTCTTGCTATCAGCGACCCATGACCGGTCAAGGCAAGGGGCATAAGTCAGCACCGTCAAGGGAGGCTTGGCTAGGTTCACAAACCCCGTACTCCGCTATTCAGCACGGGTTGATATGGATAAATGGACTGACACAGTGTTTGACCCTTTTCTCTATTTTTCGTATATATTCACATATGACAGAACGTACATGTTAGTTTCCTTTCATAGTTGCTGTTTTTGTGTTTTTGTTATTTTCTGTGCCGATTTATGATTAATCGTACCTTTGCCTTATATTAGCGCGACAAGCAGCTGGCGCCGGTACACGACAAACCTACAAACCCTAGGATTTTTCTATGTCGACCGACCCGGAACTTGAACCTGAATCACTTGCATGTGAGGTGAACATTCTACCGATGTCGCTAAATCCCCCCCGGCGTTGTCCGGCTGCGTTTGAGTGGTCCAGTTGGTGAAGCATATGCTGTTTAAGACGTCGATGATATCGTCGTCAGATGGCGAAGCGGACGTTAAACCGTTATTTACTTTATGTTTCTACTCCAACTACTTCTGCTGCACAGCTCTATTTATTTACGATCAACGAGTACGCCCTCCATCCCTTCGAGGGTCGATTAATTGGAAGAAATTGCCACGTAGTTGATGACTATTTCAGAAGATTGCGAAGGTGAAACAAGGGTCTGGCGTACGATCGTAATGGATCGAAAAGCAGGTGACTTTACCGACAGATTAATGACACTTGTTACCTGTTTGGTGCTCTATTAGTAGCTCTATAAATACTAAACTGCAGAGTATTATGTAAATCTGTAGTAAGTTTAAAACTTCAAAATGGCAGCTCGAATGTGTTAAGCTTCTTCTTGTTCTTCAAATTTCGACGTTAAGCACACTGCAGCAGGCAAAAACTACATATTATTGATTATTCCTTAAGAAATAATGATTATAAAATTCCATCATGCTACGAAATCAATTTAAAGTCGGTAAATGCTATCCACTTTTATGAAGCAAAGTCAGTAGGCTACAATAACTACATAGTAATAGTATATATCTGCATCACTGCAAACGTCTTGTTTAACCTTACACCGGCTGAGTTAGTTAGCACATAGGTTAAGTGTCCGACTCAGGTTTCATATTTTTACGGTTCGAATCCCAGGGCTCACCAGTCACTGATGCAGCCATTGGGACTCGAAAAGTACGTCAAATTTGGCGCTAGACTTTTAAAATAACGCAAATAATCTTTTAGAGCTGTGATCTATAATCTATAATAGAGATGTTATTGTTTAACCTGAATCAGATATGGAGATGTTATTAGAGAAGACCCCGGTAAGGCACCTCAGCGTAAAGAGATGGAGTGATAGCAGCAGATGAGCAAGGCTCAATTTTACGTCCATTTCTATGACGATCTCTATGCCGATACTGACAATGAGATTCGTCACTGTTGGTGAGTTCTTTGAGATGGCGATCAGCTGTTTGGACTTATTCCATTATTTCCCGGTTGTGTAAAATATCCTGCAAAACAGTAACATGACATAATTTAACAATTTAATAAGAAATAATTAATTCACAATTAATTATTCTATAATTAAACCTAATAACTAATTCATGATTTATAATTTCATAATTTCATAACTTCATAATGACATTATTGAGAGTTAACTTGCGATAAATGAAATACCGTGATTATACAAAAGCAGTTAGGTCTAAACTGAAATTTACAATTTACAATAAAATAAAATTTACAATAAAATTTACAAAGATAAATCATTTTAACATAAAACACTAATAACACTAATAACACCTGAAACCTAAATGATAAGACGATGATGACATGTTAACCTGTCTGAAGAAAATACGATGAATTTAAGGGAATGGTCAATGCGATTATAATATTCATACAATGCAAGAATTTTCGTAAATCTAAAATCATAGCGCTATAGTATTATTCAGCAAAATAATAAGAAATCCTTGGAATGAGTTCCACGAACAACAAGAGTTACTAAACAAACGTTGGTAGAAGACATCAGCGGATCTAATAATTTTTTTGGGGGATATTTGCATTTTTTTCAAGAGGGCCAAACTAAGACAAGCTTAATCGAGGGGGTCAAGGGTCCAAGCCCTGGAATTTGAACGGGTAAATTTTTTATATAATTATCAAATCGCATGGGGGGCATGACCCTCCCCGCCCCCTGAATCCGCGCCTGGTAAGGGCTAATAAGCCCAATAAGATAACGGCGAGCAGGAGGATGAAAGACAACTACAGTAATGCTATTTGAAGTCTAAGGTTTCACTCCGAGACGTCGTAAAAACAGAGAAACAAAAATACCTTTATTCTCTAAAACTCCGAAGCTGAAATGGATAGAATTTGGGTCTTGGCTCCGGCACTTTGTACACTTTGTGTGGAGTAAAGCTGTAATAATCTTAACACCAATCTTTGTGACGGTAGTGCTCGATTGTGTTGAGCCGTCTTGAAGAGAAGCCCTTCGGGCTTCTGAACCTTGACGTTAAACATATTCAAACCTACCTATCTACCTTGACTCCGGCATACTTGAGAATAGACCAACCGAAAGCTTCAAGGTTTCGTTGAAGTCGACTAACACAGTCACTCAGGAAGGCAATATGGAAAACCACATCAGAACCATTTACTTTTCTAGAACTACATGTAAGGCATCAGTATATAGGTGGAAAAAGTAAAGACTTTGCGTAGGGATCGACTGGCTGGATTGATCAATGGTGTGCTCCTTAATGAGTAAGAATATAGACTGGGTATGAATTAGTGATTTGAATCTGTTTTCTATAAGTCACTGGATTAAAACTTAAAATAGTCAAATGTTCTGTTTTTTGCTGTGTACCCAAAATAAATTAGAGCTTATGTATTATGAGGGTGTTAGCGATATTTCACATAGTGAGTGTTCACATCAGAAACAAGTGATCCAGGTTCAAATCCCGGGTCGGTCAACAATACAAATCCAGGGTGTCTGATAGGTTGTCGTGTACCTGCGCAAACAGATTATCGAGTTATCAAAAGGTAAAGGTACGATTAATAACGGAGTGGAAAATATGAAAAATAAAAAACGCCAACTATGAAAGGAAACTGGCATGTGCGTTCTGGCGTGTGTGAGAGTATAAAAATACAGATTATAATTTGACATGTTAGATACATGACACACATTTTCTATATAAGATGGTCTCTGGTCATAGACTATGTAAGCCATATCGGATTTAACTTGGTTAGTGTGTCTAATGAAGAAACTTCCGGTTTATAACTTAAACTAAGTGCTGTCGATTGATTAATCTCACTGACTTATCTATCTCACAGATAGAATTTATTTTAAAAAGGCACGCGTGCATGAAACTACAGTGCAATAATGATTTAGCGTCCGGCTCGTCAGTTGACGACTATGTCAGAAACTTGATTAGACCTACTGTATATATTATATATTTTATAATAATAATATAAATATATATATATATATATATATATATATATATAATAAGTAATATTATTTATAATTAATTACGACTACATTAAGGACTTAATTATAATTATAACCAATTACGAGTAAATCGGGGATTTGATTTTTTGCACATACCGCATTCAAATTTCAGTTAGAGATGAGCTAAATTATTATCCAATGATTATAGCTTTTGAGACTCAATTTTAAGAGTAAGTCTATTACGTAAATTTCACACCGCTATTTAACTTGATCAAAAGAGTGCATCGGATGAATAAAAAGTAAAAAAACGGGATTGGCCTACTGCTAAACAAAGTTAAATACGCTCAGCAAAGATAAGCATAAATTCCATTTTAGAAATTTAATACTTTTATAAAGTTTTCAATCATTATATAAGTATAACTAGAAAAGCAATTGGCTCCGAATCACACGAAGACATTGTATTCTGGAGCCGGCAAGAACAAAAAAAGTATGATTAAAATCTAGGGGAAATCGAAAAATCAGTCAAATGTTAAATTCTAAGAACTAATTAACTATATAATATATTCCAAAGTAAAGTGTAAGTCTTCGGTTTTTGTCTGAGGGAAACAAAAGTTAAACTTACATGTATGTACACGTAGCTTTACAGCTGTTACTCTGATAGCCATCTATCTATCTATACTACATAGTGCACTGCCAAATGCCAGGTCTAAGATACATATTCTGAAACACAGTCTGCTATCACGCTCACTCCATCGATCAACAAGGTGATCCCATCAAAACGGTCATGCCTTTACCACATCCAAAATGTAACCTTTTCTCTTGGGAATATACGTTCTGACTTTAGAGGTGGCTTCCCGTTGCCTTCCTGATAACCATAGACAATCAAAACAACATCTTTTTTGTTTAAAAAATAGATTGCAGCAGTATAATCGTTCATGACAACATCGAGTACTATAAAGCAGAAAAACAAAATAATCGATTCAAAATTGAGACCCAAATAGCCACCTGTAATAGCACCTGTATCCATTCATTACTATATGGGTTCCAATACAATTTGGATCTAACGTCCGTTTCATTATCCGACTATTATATCAGGAACGTTGTTGTTGTAGCTCACCCAGGCTGTTAGCTGTGCTGCCATCACTTTCCATGATGGAGGTTCCAACAACCTCCATCAAAGTTATTTTTGAGAGGGGTCATCCAGGGCCCGCCGCCAGGTTTCTAGCAGCTCCGTCTCCTCGCAGGGATTTGTCCATAAATCAAGTAGAGTGAGTGTTGTTGGAATTTGTTTGCACTGAAATAAGTGTATCAGGGACGTCATTTAGGCTATCGAATCAATGACGTCATATAGGCTATCGAATCAATGACGTCCCTGACATCGTCTTCGGGTGAGGAACCGGACGTTAAATTCTCATTGATTGACTGATTGATAGCAATATAATAATATCTTCACTGTTAGGCTACTAGAGTGAACGAGAAATTGATTACCCAGATTTAAGAAGATTGTGCATTTATTTGACTAAGATTGATATGGCAAATTTCATAGGATACTCCGATTTCCTTTAATAAAAAAGGAGAATAGAGTCCCCAGTAAAACATCAGGTCTTGCCCCATTATAAATTCACCTGCATGTCAAAATGGGAATATACTATATTACAGCGGACTACTGTAAAACACTACATAGAAATTTAAATGGTTTTACTTTCTAATTTGATAAATGACTGTAGTCTAGGATATTTCAAGTCTCATTCAGATCTAGCGAAGACTTAGCCATAGTTCTATTCATTCAGTAAAGTTGCTGAGCTAATTTAAAACGAGAACGAATCGTCTGGAGTCTGATTTTATATAAAAACATCGCACAAATTGACAAAATAACTGCGAAGAAGCAGCGAATGTATCCAGATGGATGGACACCTTAATTAAGCTAAATTTGAGATACGAGCTGAATAAAATTGGAAACAGTAGGGCCTAATGATTTACAGGTACATGTACATGTACATGTATAGGTGTTTACTTCAAAGTAAGACACAGGTAAAATGAAGCCGCGGGAAATTGCACCTTTTATAACTCATACGCATTGAGACTTAATTAACTTAATTAATTAAATCTAGCTGTAATGTTTTAAAGCACAACTTAGCTATCAAATTGTTCTACATAAACTCTACCCATATTGATCACTTCCACCTGGTTTTCTTGCCTTTCTGGCATTACGGACTTACACGATTTTTTTTATATCCCTTTCTCTTCTGTCAATGCATTTGCAGGATTGCTCCGATGATTTGAAGCTGTCTATTGTTGCACACTCCGCTTTGGACGTCCCTGACATCGTCTTCGAGTGATGAACCGGACGTTAAATCCTCATTGATTGATTGATTGAATAGTTTATCAAAATAGAGTCTCAATCCTGATGCGTAAGATACTGCGTCAAGACTCTTGATTCGGTTAAGCGTCGTGACCGAATTTCATAGGAGACCGGTTCGCATTTTAGATCTCATCTGTCACTGATGTAACCTTCGGGCCACGACGCTAGTACCAAGAAATTTATGTCAGCATATTTTACGCCAATGTTAATGTTAACGAAAATCAATCAATACGGGTTTAGCATCCGATTCCTCGCCCAAAGGCGATGACAGGGATGGCCAAGCAGAATGTACAACTACACTGTACAGGCAGGTAGCAACTACTAACCACCAGAATTATACACCAATATGTGCATTGAAGGCAGAGAATGTCAGATACATAACAGTGCAAGTCCATTTTCCAGGGCGATATAGTGAGTACAAAAACGCTAATTAATCTAAACTGATTGCTAGCGTCTGCTATAGACGAACAAAGTCAGATAGACTATATCGATACGTGACTGTAATTCCTCGCTTCAGATTAAACTGTAATAAGTTTTATTTTCATAAGTAAGATAAATTAAGGAGATGTCATATTGCTCATTAGGCTAGCACGCACAATCCCAATCCATCAGGTTTATTGATTGAGATGGTGAAACAATTAATTCAAGTTTTGCAATAATTCAACTTGACTTAATCAGGAAACAAATTGAAGAAGGACACTATAGAAAAATATTTTCTATAGTGCACAAAGTTTTTTTTCTCATCCGAAACTGTTCATCCTTTAAATCAACAAAAATGAATAATTTCTCAAGTTGTCGATTTCTATCATTATGGCTTGCTAATATTGACGACCATCCTAACAAAAGAGTTAGAATTATATTGATTTAATCTAATCCTTAGTGCTAATAATAATAATAATAATAAAGGTTTAACGTCCGTTTCCTCATCCAGGGATGATGTCAGGGACGTCAAATGACATTAATGACCTTAATGGTAAACAATAATTATTAGGTTTTTTAATGATCCCGGTTGGATGGTCATCCCAATTGGATAGACGAGTGGATAGCAAACTTGCCTGATAAGCAGCAGGCCATGGGTTCGATTCCCAGCCGGGTCCGACTCTATGACAGTATCCTCGGATACGAAAATAGACGTTAAACTTAGCTTTAGCTTTATTAATAATTTTATCCTTTCACATTATTTAATTGTAATGATTAATCAATAAATTTATAATTAAAATAATATTACGTCAAATATATTTAATTCAGATTAATTCAAAGCCCAAGAGTTTTATTAAGTATTAGAATTTGAAACTATAGATTTTGCACCGTGTTCAGAAACTACCGAGAACACATTATGCTTTTGATTTTCTACCAAAGTAATACTGCGTTTACCTCGAAACTTGCCATGTTTTAACAGAGGCCTATTTGTAATATATATTGAAAATTTAAAGAGAATTGGATGTATAATCACTGAGGTATTGCATTTTGTGTGCGACCCCTAGTAAGATCTTGGTTCCCAATATGGAAATAATAGCATAATATAAGCATGTACAATTGTACATTGTATAATGTTGTACAGTATGCATACTGGATGCGCTTTTTCTGTTTTTACGTATATGCTCTCACGTACACCTGACAACCGCACACGTTTGACATATATTCTTCACCAGGCGTCAAGGTTTTTTTTTAACTTCTCGCCACTTCTAATAACCTATCTTTCCCCATTATATAGCGCATAATCACAACCAGCGTATATATTCGAATAACTAACATGACAACCTATTTTTACACTTTCTTGTCGACTGACCTGCCATTAAATCCTGAATCACTTGCTTCCGAGGCGAACACTCTGCCGATGTCGCT
>JAQFZF010004562.1:0-10470 GCA_034695365.1 Enchytraeus norvegicus
TCTCTCTCACTCTCTCTCTCTCTCTCTCTCTCGATATTTCAAGGCTGTACTAGACGATTCATAAGTATGAATGAAGTAAATTGAAGAACTTTCAGTCGATAATTAATTATATTTTGCCTAGACTCGAATCAATATCAGCTTTTCAATGAGCCAATATTGTTAAAATGGTAGGCCTATATAATATGTTTTTACACATTAAAATTTTGTTAAATTCATAATCTTACAACCAACCCTAAACCTAAAAGTAAATTTAAAAGGAAAATGACAAATATAACAAGATGTGTGAAAATATATTGCATTGAGTAATAAAGCATACACTGTTAAAATGTCTGTATCCTACAAATCAGACATAACATTTACTTGAGCAATAATAAAAGGCTAAAGCCGAACTTAACGTCAGTTTCATCTCTTGACAGAGATATCAGTGTCGGGCGAGCCTCGGATTCGAACCCCGCACATACTGATCCTAAGTCGGAAACCTAACCGATGCAGCTACTGGCTTCTGCCAGTAGCTGCATCGTTTTCTACTATATAGAAAACAATAGATTAATCTTATTACATAAGATTATACATGCAATATTACATATGTGATAGGCCTAGTGTATCTCTCTAGTGCTCCGCCACATGGCAGATCCACGGCAAAGAAAACATACACAATTATTTCCTTCTGTTGTTAACTAGTTTACATGGATCAACTATAAGTCTAACCTAACACTAAGGCTTTTCCCTCGCCGCAGCTAATAATTATGATGCAGCGATTCATGGAAAATTTAAGTTCCTGAGGTGGTTTCGCGTTGACTTTCTTAGTGTGTGTGTGTTAGTCGGCAGGATTCTAGGAAATACATGCAGCCTGCAGTATTCAATACCCGAGCGTCTCGGATCCAATACGAGCAATTCCTATACTGTAGCTTAGGCCTATCTAAAAATTCAGTGTTCAGCGACACGGCAGGTCCAAGGCAAAACTTCATAAAATCTATCTTTTGTTCTTAAATGAGCACACCATCGATTTAATAAACAAATCGATCCCATCCTAACGGCGTTATCTGCATCATACCCATGATGATGCCTTTGTTCAAAACATACATCGCCTAGATTGTATTATATCCATCTCTCTCGCTCTCCAGTGCCTTTCCAAATATAAAGTTAGGAAGTCGAAAGCAAAAAAATTCTCCATTCACAGTACGCTATCCAACTCAGTAGTAGGCACGCCAACAATGCCGATAGGGTAATGGCGCCGAGCGTAAGATTGTTAACTTCGCTCTGATGTAAAGTCATGGAATTAAATTGACGCAGGTTCAAATCCCACGTCAGTCAGAAAATTACCCCAGCGCCCTTGGCACGGGTGTGTAATCGGTGCCGGTAGGGTCGTCGTGTATCTGCGCTAGCTAAAAAAGCGCACAAGGCAAATGTGCACTTTTCGAAACACAAAAGTACGATGGAGTATGGATAGGAAAAAATAGAAAGTAAAATAAAACAGAAGCTAAGAAAGGCAACATTATAAACAATTGGCAGATATACACTTTTCGAAAGACAAAAGTACGATGGAGCTTGGAGAGGAAAAATTGAAAATAGAATAAAACAGAAGCTAAGAAAAGGCAACATAGTAAACAGATGGGTCCCTTCATCTGTCGATGACACGAATATTTTTATTTTTTAAATCAATCAATCCAAGAAGTAACTCCCATCACACCTTTCCTCTACCGCACCTAACATGCTGCCGTTGTTCAAACATGTTTCAGCGGTGGTTTCCCGTTGTTTCCTCATACGTCTGCGTTGGTCGGCTTCTTAGAAACACATCCAACTTTCGGTTAATGAATTCTCAAGTTTTTCGGATGCAACACGACGAACATTAAGCTGTAAATGGTAAGTTTATAAGACACCATAATTTTGTTCTGATATGTTGTTAACTTAAAACTGAGGGCATAAATGTTCGACTCCTTTTAGCTTACAGTGTACTTTTCATGATCAAAATTACTATGTACATAACGATGTGACGTAATTGCACTGAGTGCACTCTTCGTACTTGACTGCCTATTGCCTAATCAATTCGTTACCTAATCGGCTGCTAATCGAAAATATGTGTAATACACATATTAGACAAGACAATATAGCGTTCCGTATAATTGTTTATACACATTGTGTATACACAATTACACATCTCATCCTTTCCGTCATTATTTTTTTCGGATAAATTTGTAGGTTAGGGTTGGTGTTTTGATTTAGATTTTGACAGTATTTAGAGATGTGCATGCCCATAGATATATTACAAAGGACAGGTTTTCATACGGAGCAGGCCTCCAAAATTAAGGGTTGCATTTGGGCTGCAATTATTTATTTTTAAAAAGTGAAATTGGAATGGTTATAAAATATCAGTCATGATTATATCCAAATTTGAAAAGTAAATTTAAGCAACTGGATAAAATGGTCATATACAGAGAATCTAATATGTACGTGGTACCGTAGTCCAAAAATGTAGGGAAGTTTGAAAACGAGGAGAGGGTAGGGCACCCCATGCCCCCCCCCCTTGGAGACACTGCGCTATGGTTAGAGAAGTTAATTACCAACAATAACTTGCTGACTTTAAGTGGCATGTAGAAAGTGTTGCTCAATTAATGGAGTCATATATAATTAGTTTCGGTGTATGAGGCAATTCGTGGTCATTTTCATTCAGTTGCCCTATATGTCTTAAATAAATATAGGCCTACAAGTACAATTGTACGTGACTGCTTAACTATATATCAAAATCATTTTATTTACTAAATATGATCTTTTAGACTGTAAATAATGGCACAAATAGAGTATACGAGTATGAGGTAATTGCATTAGAAATTCATAATTAACGCAATTAATTCCAGCAATAAATCAATCATACAATTACTTGCAACAATCATGCCTAGCGATCATGGTCACATGACTATCAAAGCTCGCTACTTCTGTATCTGCTTTGACGTCTCGTTCGAACACGATCAGCTGTCGGTGGGTTCATGCATCAATACTCCCGAGTCCACTCTGTAAAACCTGGTATTGGACAAGTAATTCGTCAAAAGATGGACACTGGAGACTCCGACTGAGAGTAGACCTGTAACATATGGCATTAGGGCTACAGGGACTTTTATTTTCATCACTTTAATTTTGCATAAAATAAATAACATATAATTCTTTTACTAACTAAACATAAGTGGGCTTATACTTACTGTAGGCCTATATAATCCATTTATGATTTAGAAAACAATAAATAGCCTAAATAGCCTTAAACATTTCACGCACATCTGATTTTGTATGGGTTACAAGTAACACATTTATGATTTAGAAAACACTAAATAGCCTATATAATGCGTATAGCCTAAGTTATTCCACGTGCAATTTCAGTAGACGGATAAATAGATAATTAGGGCCTAATAGATAATTTTAGCAACCAGGTATTCTGAATATAAGTAACCACTTTAGTTTGTCTGCAAACTTTTGAAAATGAAATTCCAATCTTCCAATGAATACGTCTTCCTCTTTCTGTTTGTCACCTGGCTTGGAGCAATGGCACAGGATCCGGAGGCATATCCAGAACTGAAGGATCATTTTGAGAGGATGATTGCTGACTGGAAGAATGTGACTAAATATCCTAGGGTAGAGTGTTCTAAAGAACAGAAAGATTTCTTCAAGTCCTGCCACGATTATAAACCTCCCACGGTTAGTACTTCTTCATGTACCGGTAAGGAGATTATTTTACTTAACTGTTTAATTATACAGTGGGCTTATAACTATAATTATTATTCATTTTATTTATTTATTTATGATCAGCACATATTCCCAAACGCAATCATCTCTAAATCATAGAATGTGCAATGGAGCGATAATAAATATAATTACTTAACGTGTCGCGTCGCCTTCAGCGAGACGGCACTCCAGTCTTTCGGAAATTTTTAATTGACTTCTATCTATACGCCTACAATTTTTAAGATATAAATATAAATGTTATGCTTGTTGTAGCCCAGTGTCATTTACAACCAAGGGTATTAAGATATGGTTACATCATAATTATTTAATACATCCGAACATGTAATTTTGTGTAAGATTTTGGGTATCAGATCAAGCGACGGTAAAGTAACTGTTATGCATTTTGTCATACACGATTGATTTTTGAAATCTGCATTGAAACGCAATACGTCGACTGTTACTTGATTGATTTTTTAAGATCAAAGTGTAAAATTAGATATTTCATGTTTTGAGGTCATTCTTCATGTAATAGCATACTCGAATTCGTTTTTTTCTGCGGGGTCTCTGAACATTATATTCAGTCTAGCTGTGAAATGTAAATTAACCACTGACGTTTTTTTGTATTTAACTGTGCGCTATAGGCTGACGATGACTACTACCAAATGAACGATACTGCCGGAGCGGGATTCGAACCCAAGTCAAGGAGGGCGGATAGTGGTTGCGAGAGAATTGATGTTCATACGGCCACTAATGCTGAATGGAGGTCCTATGTAGCAGCCGTCAACAACACGTATAAGACTATGGTCGACGGCCAATCACAGTATCAGGTCAAAATCAAACAATCAATCAAAACTGTTATATGTTAAATATAACAGTCATATACCAAACCATACAATACAATAGAATGAGAATTTATCGTCCGGTTCCTTTCTTCAATTAAGTCATAAAAGTAGCCTTTCCTGCCATAGACCACAATCAATGTGGCAGGACCTCTGCTAATCCGAAATTTGATCAGTCATAGAAGTCATGGCATAGACCAGCATTTCTCAAAATCGACAGGGTCGCGACCCAGTAAAAGTACAACAGTTTAGTGACGACCCACCAAGTATTTTTATATGGATCGTTATATTTTTATATGAATCTATAATTAATTATAGGCTATTTAGTGTTTTCTAAATCATAAATGTGTAACTTGTAACTCATACAAAATCAGATGTACGTGAAAAGTTTAAGTTTTCATAGACATACGAAAATAACAGTTTGATCCCTGTAGGCTTGTACTAAATTAAATAGGCCTATATTTAAACAAATATTTTTGAGACCTCGGCGACCCACTTGAAAGGAGTCGGCGACCCACCTATGGGTTGCGACCCACAATGTTTGAGAAACACTGACATAGAACACTTTGCCATTCACTGCAGCATCTGGGTTAGTTATCTTTTAATTAATAAATTTATAAATTCGACTGCAAAAAATGTACAATATAGCATAGCCAATCAATTGTGTGATCCTGTATCGATAAAATACTCAATAAATCAACCATTCATCAGTTAATTATATATAATAACCTGATGAGCGGACATTGATTGACATCTAAGAAAAATAGTAAAAATAGTTTACCTAAACGTGTTTTCATGATACTTATAGCCTAGATAGCTTTATGCGTAGGTAAGAGATGGTTGTTAAACGGTCAAGCGACTGGACTGCGAACCAATAGGTCTGCGTTTCGAATCCTATAGGGCTCGTCACGGATGTAGCCCTCGGGCCGAGAATCTGACGTTAAATTCGGTTTTAACCTTTACCTTGTAGACAAAATGATAGGCATAGACTAACGGATTGATCTAAAGAATGACTTTTGACTGGCTTGTTTGATTGATTTCGATTTATTTATTTATTGCTTCATTTATATATTAATTGTGAGTTTGTGATATAAATTAATTTACATTTTCTTAATTTTATTTATTTGATTTCAGTTAATATCATCATACCATAGATATAGTATTGCACCTGAAGCCCATGACGGTCCAGCTTTTCTCTGCTTTCATCGGGAATATCTTAGAAGGTAGAAAAGTAAAGCTGTTAAGCTACATGTAAGTTTAACGTCTGTTTCGTATCCAAGCATACTGGCAGAGACGGATCCGGTTGGGAATCGAACCCATGACCTCCTGCTTATCAGGCAAGGTTGCTATCGTCTCGGCCATCCAAACGGGACAGTCGAATACATACATTATAAAAGTTGTGTGATAGAATTAATGTCTCTCTGTCACACACTTGATCAAATGCCGAACGATAAAGGCCGATTTAACGTCAGTTTCGTGGCCTAGCGGCAACATCAATGACGGTTGAGCAATAGGATACGAACCGACCGTGAACATATGGACCCGTATTGGACACTTAATCTCTCTATCGCTCTCTCTCTCTCTCCCTCTATCTCTCTCTCTCTCTATCTCTCTCTCTCTCTCTCAATCTCTCCTCTTTCATCAAGTAACATAATTACACAAAATTACAAAAATAAAGACATATTTCTTGCCTAAGAATAAATTTGAAAATTTAGTCTCTGTTGGATACCATAGTCGGTTGCAAGCTTGCACGAAAAGTAGAAAGCTACAGATTCCAATCCCAGCCAGGTCTGTCTCTGACGGTGGCCATTATACGGAAACAGACTTTAAAATAACTTTTTTTATTATAATCTTAAGAATACATCTAGAAACTTGAGATCTATCTTATACAACGGGCGTACAGTACGGTACTAGGACAGTCCAGTACCGTACTCTAGGACATGACTTAGTCTAGTGGCTTGTATCCCGTGCATGGGCGGAAACTTAAGGATGGGGGGGGGTCCGGGCGGGTCCAACCACTCAACGTCTGGGATAGGGGGTCAAAGTATCTTTTGACCCCCTCTGCCTAAGATAGGTTGGCTTAAAAATTAATTATATGGAGATTGATATGTCTTATTGTTGACTGTATGACAATTTTTGTGTCCTTTCATAGTTTTGACAGAAATTTTGACAAAATTGAGGGGTAAAAAAACAATGGACCCCCCATCTCACTCCAACATTATAGACCCCCCAAAACTTGGACCATGTCTTCACCCATGATCCCATGACTTGTCCAAAATGTCCACAGATTCGAGGCAGCGCTTCAAATGCAGGATTCCAGCGTGTGCCACATGTTCATTGATTGGACCACCATCTACCCTCTCTCCAACCCCTGTGACAGCTGCATCTTCTCTGATGATTACTACGGGTCTTCTAATGGCCCGATGACCGGATACTTCAGTCACTTTAGAGTCCGGTAACTTTATGTACTACCAATTTACTTCAATTACTTTAAAGTATGGTAACTTTATCTACTACCAATCCGTGGATGGACAGGTTGGTATACCAAATGTTGGAGACGTCCTTGCTGCCGTAGTCAGATGAGGAAAGGGAGATTAAATGTGATTAATTGATTGACCTGCTGCGGTCTTTTTTAGAGTACGGTAAGACTAGGTCTAAATATTGTTTTACATGTATATCAATGATCTGTTCAAGAGATTAGGTGCAAGGCACAAAGCCCTTGTTGAATTGTGCCATCTCACTCATCAACAAGCATAGCATCGATAAAATCAAAAGTTTACATAAAATAAAGGCTTTGCACATGTAAAATGAGTCCTTTGCTCAAGGGAAATTTAGGTCTCTCAGGTGGTTTCTCTTTGCCCACCGTGCAGCAGGCGCAGATATTCGAATTAGGCCTATCTGCCTGACCACCTGGGGTTATTTTTCTTGTCGATTGACCTGGGAATCGATCCTAGATCACAAATAATTGAAATCACTTTATTTTTACTTAGTCTACCGATAACTAATTATAATTACTGTAATATCGTTTTTGTCTATCTGTAGGGTTACTCTCCTGGCTGTGAAGGACAAATAACGCGTCAATGCATTACTGGATCACAAGGACAGCGCTATCTATTTAGTGATGCCAGTGTAAGAAGTTATCAACAGGTAAGTTTAATTATTTTATACTACATGTTTCTGTTGCTTACCTAAAATTCCAGCTGTTATGCTGACAAAATCTATCCTACTATTAGGAGTGGTGCAATTAAGATTCACTCTTACGCTTCCAGCAGATCTGCCGGAAGCGTAAGAGCTCCATAAAGTCGGGTAGGCTAATTGAGTGTTTGAGAGTGAGACCGGATAATTATAATCCGGGCTCAGCTACCCCTCGGAGCACGTAATAGGTTGACAGCCACCTTGATATTCCGCCTTGGAAATAAGAATGGTTCAACCACGTGTACGTGCTTCCACGAACACGTGAGACCATGAAAACCAATTAGCAGTGCTAATTTTCCTTGAACAAATGCATTATATTAGGAGTGGTACACGTGAAACCATCTTTGTGATAAGATCGCTTTGTTGTGTTGATCGATGGTGTATCTCGAATTGCGTCGTTATTCTTTTCTATCGTATATTCTCACATTTGACAGAACGCACATGCCAGTTTCCTAAATTAGTTGCTATTTTTGTATTTTATTATTTTGTGACACACCATGATTAATAGTACGTTTGCTATTAGTAGTGCATCAATAGCCGCCTAGCGCATCTACACAGTTAACATTCCGTCTTCCAGCCACGGATGTGCACCCGTGCCCAAGGATGCCGGAGCTATTTTGTTGCCTGACCTTGGAATCTTTCCCACGCCACTAGCCATCACTCGATTCATTGTTGCTATTTATTGTGTTCATTAATGAGAGAAGGTTAACTTTATGTAGGAATAATTTGCCTTCGACCTGCTATGTTGCAGATAGCACGTATAATTATAATATCTACGTAATAAATCCAATACTGTAGAGTTACAGCGGCTACCCGAACTGGTGCAGCCCAGACAACCCTAACTTCGAATACGCTCACGGAGGTCCCCACGTCACTATAGGCGGCTACATGAACAACCTTCCCTGCGCGGTCAATGATCCGCTGTTCTGGTGTCACCACGCCACAATCGACCACTACTGGCAGCTGGCTAGGGACAGCGAGACGGATCAGAACAGCAAGGTCAGCAACTACCCGTCTGACTCCAACACACCACAGTATCAGCAGCCAGGCGACCCGTGTTATCCCTTCGACGATGTGGGCATGGTGAACATCGATGGGATGAGTGTAAGTAAAATTAACACTGTTGTCGCCTACAGAACAGAGCGAATTGAGCATATTATATCACAAGGGGCAATTGTCATATACGTGCGATGTATTAGGCCTGTAGGCAATGTAAAACTATATTTACAATATTTTCCTTGTTCTCCATTCCTTTATCGCCTCTTGCGAATAAGTGCAGTCATCAACAAGTCTCGTTACAATGTGCAGCGTTCTCAAATTGAAAACAGAGGACTATTGACTCGTCATCATGTTCTTATTGCTCGCCCAGGTCGTCAGCCGTGGCGCCAACTCCCTCCATCTTCGTTTCTTCGGATGGGAGAGTCCATCAAGAGCCCGTTGCCAGGTTACAAGCAGCTCAGCAGCCTCGCAGGGATTATTCCATAGGTCTTGTGGTGTCTTATAGTGACGTGGGGTGAGTGCGGTTTGAATTTATTTTGCATTGAAATAGATGTATTGTGTCATGTGGTAGATCTGAGCAAAGAGGGCATAGTGGTAAAGGGTGTGTGATTGGGTTGATCTTGTGTTTGTAAGCCATTAGGAAAGGTGATTTGTCTGTTCTGAGTTTTGCTAGGAGCCGTTTTTGGTAGCTTGTAAGAATTTCTTCTATGAAATTTCTTCTAATCGTCATCATCATAGTCATCACTTTCCTCTCGCATATGTTCACACATGGCATAGTATTACGCACATGCTAGTTTCCTTTCTTAGTGATTGTAATTGTAGATTTGTATTTGTTTATACTCCACGATTAATCGTATATTTGCCTTAATATAGCGCTCTCTGCAGCTAGCTTAGTTGCACGAAGTGCCATATAGACACCCTGGTTCCTGGGGTCTTTTCTTTGTCGACCGACTCAATCATCTTTGTCTAACTCATCACCTCCAGCGCTTCGAATATAATTGTTTCTCCATATATGATGTATCAACTGTCAGCTAATATAGGAAATGTAGTACAGAGTTGCAAATAACGAAAATTCAACCAATCACAGCCCTGAAAATAGAAATGTATAAGCATGTGATTGGTTGTTTAAGGGGAATTAAGGATGGTTTGGTTGGTTGTGTTTTGTTCATTACAAATGTGTCCTACATTACCTGCCAACCGCGGCATGGAAACTCAAAATCGTAGCCCTGCAAAATTAAAATACTTGTTCATCAAATTCATTCATTATTTCATTTATTCATTTCGATTCTCAATTATAGGTCTACAACATGTATACATGATACTATATAATAATACTTACACAGCAGCATGTATGCTACAAAATACATGCTAACATGCATTGATTACGTTAATTCAGTTATATCTGTGTATTGTTTTTTTATGACTATTACTATGATTAATATGGATTATTTCTTTGATTGTTTCAGACTTGGTACGATCAGTACGCTAGTTATCGACCGTCTAGAAAACCATGTAACTCAGATGCCATGTGCAACCCTTCATCTGATTCTAAGAACGCCATGTGGTGTTATCAGGGCATGTGCACGTCTAAGATAAAGGTTGGGGGTCAGTGCGACAACAAGCCAGACAACTGCTGCTTTAGGGAGAAGAAATGTGGTGTTTCTACTCCAAGATGTCGGCGGGGCAAGTGCACCTGCTAAGTGGTCATCCCATGAGCGTAAAAACC
>JAQFZF010004563.1:0-10469 GCA_034695365.1 Enchytraeus norvegicus
AGTGGGCTCATTGACGTCATTTCATATTGAATTGCTTTGAATTATTAACTATAGGGTCGTATTTTAGCTTTTGTTGTTAACGAGAGAATTGAGTTAAATGGAAGCGACCTTCATATATTATTGACTGTTATAATTATATTTCGAGCCTATGATTAGTCATAATTAATACAGTATTGGTGCCTATTCCGAACTTATCTCTCAAGCGCTTTCCGATTTGGTCAGTTCTCACAGACTAGAAGCCTACTAGGCTAGCAGGTGCATTAGGCTAATTGAAATTAAGAGATTAATGTATACCGATGTAATGTTATAAAGAATATAGTATTGTTCTTGAAGGAATTAATACTTCGATATATTCACAATGGCCTTATATTAAACCAATCCCCAAACATATTGACTGCCAGAAAAGTGCAGCCTACGCTATCTATTTCTCTATCTCTAGCCTAATCCTTGCCAAATGGCAGATCCAAGGTACATATTCTGAAACACAGTCTGCTATCACGCTCACTAATGAGCGATCATCAAGTCGATCCCATCAAAAAGGTCAGGCCTTTGCAAACATCAAAATGTAACCGTTTTTCTTGGGAATATATATTCTGACTTCCGAGGTGGTTTCCCATTGCCTTCCTTAATATGAAAATATCTGCGTTGGTCGACTAACGAAACATGTTCAGTTTTCTGTTGGTCTATTCTCAAGTTTCCCGGATCCAACACGGGGGTCAGGTTATCTAGCTTATAAAAATAAGTTCGATCATCTGAAATATAGAGGCAATAAATCTGTGCTGGACCTTTCTAGATCTATAGGCCTACGTTTATTCTTAGGGATGATACCGAAGAAATGCTTCAGTCATATTATTGCAATTCTCTGAGTATTTTTTAACGTCCGGATTCTCACCCGAAGGCTATGGTAGGGAGGATTCATAATAATGGTAATTAATTGCCTAATTATTTGCTTTTTATAATACCATAGGCCTCCTGAATTTAATTTTCAGAGGTTTCACGAGGAATCTGTGGCAACATCTATAGACCTTATAGCAGTGATGTGATGACTCTAGTCATTGACTTGACTCGAGTCACGCTTTTGATGACTTGTGACTTGACTTGAACTTGGGGGTAAATGACTCGTGACTTGACTTGGACTTAGGGGTGCATGACTTGTGACTTGTCTTGGACTTGAGGGGTAATGACTCGTGACTTGACTTGGACATGAAGATAAAGACTTGACTCGACACTCGAGTCATTCGAGTCTTGACTAAGTTACAAGTCCAGTATAAAAATTACTACAGAGAAGAAAAGCTTAAGTGCAAGAATCATAAAATGTTGTTAAATATATTATTGTCATTATAGTTTTTAACATAAAGCTCTGATATTTAAAGAAATACTTAATACTTTCTTAAGGTCATTAGTAACTTCTGAAAGTATTACGATCTTGTTTAATCGATTATATTTATTTATAATGCATGCCTACTGCATAACAGTATAAAGTCAGTTTGCTCATCCACAAAGATGTCTGAAGCGGATAATTACATTAGCTTTTTTATGTCTCCTAGGCTATAATGTTATGTATTCTATATAGATATTTGAATGATGTCCTGTACTGTGTGGTACTGTCATCCAGGGTAGGATAATAATATAGGCTACTCTACTATATTGTATTCCATTAGTCATGTAGGCCTCAGTTAAATATAATTGAATTAACAGGTCTTTACACTTTAGGCCTGCAGTATATAAAGTACAGTATAGGCCTACTGTTGGTCTTGTGACTGGACTTGGGCTTAAGGGGCCATGACTCGTGACTTGACTTGGACTTGATGGGATTATAGACCTTGAATGTTTGAAGTTAGATAGAACTTTATTTGGAGTGTTCTAACTGATGAACAACACATTTTTGCATCAGTTATTACCAGAAATTAAAGAGTCATCCTATAACCTCCGAAAGAGATCCCACAACAGAACGTTTCCTCTGTGCACTGCTCTCACAGCCAAAATTTGTATTAACAGAATGCTTTTTGAATATTGCTCTTTAGAATAATTCCCTACCATTGTAAGCTCCAATCTAGAAAAACTCTATCTGCTTCTAATTTAGGATTTATTATTGTTGTGTTGTATATTATGTGTATTTCTAGATTGTGACATTGTGCGTATGTCATAATTAGAAGTTGCTAATAAACTACTACTACTACTACTACCTCAATCTCTTAATCGACTGAGCTGTAAATGTAATAGCCTAGGTCTTAAGATTTCGATAATGGGGTAAAATTTGGAAACATGCACTAGTGCTGAAAGAGAACTTTGGTCTACACTGGTCAAACATGGTGCACCTCTATTTGGTTATGAAACCAGGAATAATAAAATTGAAATATCCAAGGAGGAATAATGAGTGCAAAGCTTATGACAGAAAGAGTTGATGCTCAAATAGGTACAAGACAAACTGGTTAAGGCGCTTCATATGGTCGGGCTGCAAAACAAAAGAATCGGCTACTTCTAATTTTCAATGTTGAAGCCAGCCCATAACAAAGGGGGTTGTTTTAAAAGAAGGAATAAATAATGCAGTGGCCCGGCCACTTTTTTGACAGTGAGGGGGAGGGGTCAAAAAAATGTTTCTCGCACCGCTCTCATTATTGACGCGTTTTTCGACAACATTGCGCACAAAGCGCGTAAGACTCGAAGAATGTATGCACAATTAACAATTATTGCACGCAAAGCGCACAAAATGTATGCGCTTTCAAGAAATATATACAATTGATACATTTTTAACAAATATTGTGAGCTAACTAAGACTACAAATAATATTAACATTTGAGAGTGTATCTTTCTCACCCCCCATTGCACCCCTAGTACATACAAGTTATTTATTTTTGTAAGGGAGGGGGGCAAATGCATTGCTTGCCCCCTCCTCATGATTTTGAGTTGGGGGGGGGGGTGGACTTTGCTCCCCCTCCTCCCCCCCTATTTGACTTTATAAACTTATTTCCATATGATTCACAGACATAAAAATCGATAGTTAGCACTTGTAAATGTATTACTTTAATAATAATTGGGCCTATCTTGTGATGATATTTCTAAGCGCTCTTACTCCTTGACATGCTATTGAGGAATGATATATGTCCATTTTATATTTTTTGTGTCAACAAATATAAAATGTGATAAGTAGGCTAGTTCGGTCATTTGAAAAGTTGCGTAAATTGACCTCTTGTGAATGGTTCTGAATCTTTGACAATGGTTGTGCCCCAAACAGGATTAGCAAAGTTGAGTCTGTCGGGACCCGGCTTCATTTAAAGTGGACCTGTTAACTAAGTGGACCTGTTCAGTGTTAACAAACGTTATGGCGAAAAACAAACTGACATCAGAGACAACATGTGCATTGTGCAATGCATTGTACAAACTCAATAAGCTTTAATATTGTTTACTTAGAAGGACTCGCTGGGGTCGTGAAGTTAGAGAATGAGAGAGGAGTCACCCCCCCCCCCCAATTAAAGAAACTCACCGGATCTGGACGAATTTCATAAGTTATTTTTTCTGACTGGGGTTGTTTTAACAACCCCAAACAACCCAGTGGCTTCGGCACTGTTAATTTTAAAAGTAGGCCTACTTTTAATATTAAGAATTGAGAGGATCATAAAGTTGCTATATCGAAGAGTGCGAGGCGGTCGATAAAAGGACACAAGGACTTTAGATAAGAGGGAACCCCTAGACGTAGAATTTTGAAGGTCATTATAGGAATTTTATATTTTATGCGTTCAGAAATGGCAGCCTATGAAGTTTATTGGAATATTTGAGTGTTTTTGACGAATAATCTTAGATGAATAATTGCAGACAACACTTAACCACATGTCAAATAATTTTGAAATCGCTGAAGGCGAGTAATTTATGATTCGGGTGGACCATATTGCAAAAACAATTGCAATAAACAATTGCAATATTGAGTGCACCAAAGAGATAGCAAAAAATGAGGCAGAATTTCTATCATGCGAAGAAAGAATTCGTCGGAATTTGTCAAATTCGAAAGAAGGAAACTCGGTAAAATAGAAGAAATTGGACCTTGACAATTTCGTAGAATGATAACATCTGATAGACTCTTCTAATTTAATTTAATTACAGTAATTTATTTATTTCTTACAATATGTATTTCACGGTTTCAGGTTTCAGCCTATATCAAAGAAATATAACAAACATATAAAAATGAGAAATACATAAAAAAAATATCAAACATGCGCTTGCACCGGTAGTAGCCTACAGGGCCGGTATTGGTAATGATTCGTGTGTGTTTGAACATTTGTGATGATTCCAAACTTCCTGGATAAATTTTCTGAAATATCAATTTGATTGATTGATATTTCAATGAGGATTTGACGTCCGGTTCCTCACCCGAAGACGATGTTAGGGACGTCCCAAGCGGGATGTGCAACTACAGACAACCACCAGCACATTCCTGCAAATGCGCAAGCCGAGAGAGAAAGGGAGATCCAAAACAATGCAAGTCCGTTATCCAAGGCAAAAAGGTCTGTTAGAACAGATCTAGGATGGAAAGAGGTGAGTTTTGAGATCGCCTTGGAAGGTAAACGTAGTAATGCAAGTACAAGATCGCAAATCTTGTGGCAAAGAATTCCATAGTGTTGGAACGGCATAGCTGAACGGGCGTCTGCCTATTTCGGTTCGAATGTCTGGCACTTTTAGAAGATATCAATCAAGAAAGGGAGATCCAAAATTGGATAGAATCAAGCCCTCCTTCCCTTCGTGAATCTGAAATTTGTAGCAATTAGTACGTATCAGGTAGTTGCTAATGAAGATTAGTGCCGGACGAACGAAGGCTGCGTGTGGGTTGGTAGGAAGATATTAGCTCAGATAAGAAGGTTTAGCAAAGTTTAGTACCTTAAATGTTAACGAGGCTATCTTGAATTTTATGCGTTCTTGGATAGGAAGCCAGTGCAGACTTTTGAGTGGTTGTATGAGAGCGATATTTCGTAATGTTGTACACAATGCGAGCGATATTTCGTAGTGTTGTACACAACGCGAGTCAGAGCGTTTTGTACATATTGAAGACGAACGATGGATGTGGTAGGCAGTCCATTTAGCAAAGAATTGCAGAAGTGTAACTTGGATTGGACAAGGGCATTAGCTAATACAATAGCTGAGTTCCTGTCTAGTGAAGAGCGAATTTGACGTAATTGTCGAATATGGAAAAAAGAAGAACTGCAGATAGAGGATAGAGGATATAATATAACCCCTACAGTTGTACGAGTAATTTTATGGTGTTATGTAAAAAGACAAACCCACATCAGAGTATTGCAAAAATGGTGTCTATATCGACAATCGGCCTATATCTGAATTATTTTAATTTATTTTAAAAGACTTTCTTGTATTTACTAGATATGACGGTGTTCTACTGTAACAGTACTGGCCAAAAAAGGTTTTCTTTCAGGAAATGGGTTTAAACTCTTACATAATATGAGAATGTTGTTTTGTTTTGTGGGTTGCTCCACTTTCATAAAGCCATTCAGTTTAAGGTGTGATTTATTGCCTGTAGAAACAGCATCATACATGCGCTGCTGATGTACCAGGACGCCTCGCCCGGGATATTCAAGCAGGCTGTCGTGAGAGATAAAAACTTCGTAGTCGACTTCTCTAGCAGCTCCACCAGACTCTCATCGAGCAGGGACAGCCCTAAAGAACTGAGTCTTGACGGTGCGCCCTCCGCCATGTCTCTCGCTCTCTACGGCAGCGCTCCCTCTCTCACCTCGACTGGCAGGAACAAAGCGACGTCACACAAGGCTTCAACACAATCACTAGGAACACAGAAGATCGAAGCGGTAAGTTTCACTCAATTATCTTCTTCTTATATCCATCATGTACGTCTTTGATCCTCCTTGGTTAGCGCATCGGCCATTTCTTAGAAAAGGTTCCGTGTTTGAGTTCCGGTCGAATGAATTCATAAAATTTCGGATCAATCAATCAATGCAAATTGAACGTCTGTTAAATCATCTGACGACGACATCATGAACAACGGGCCAATCAAGCCCTCCTTCCCTTCGTGAATCTGAAATTTGTAGCAATTAGTACGTATCAGGTAGTTGCTAATGAAGATTTCGAAGGCAACATTGCTTTTTGCGTATGATCCTTTAGATTAAATGTGGGACTCACGAAATTGCCGGTGATTAATGACAGTATTATCACCGGCAATTATCTGTGTATTGAAGCGGTTTGAAAAAAGATCAGCTCTGAAATCTGGGAGTAATTCTGATCTACATGTATGTTGTAATTACATCACAATAATTTCAGTTAGCAATTTAACATGAATTAGTTGTACTCAAAAATTGGTCTGTATATGAATTAATTGCAGTGCCACAGGATCCATGGTGACTTGTTGTTCCACATGGTAGATGGTGACTTTGCTCCACGTGATCGATGATGACTTTGTCCCACGGGATCAAGGGTGACTCCGGTCCACGATACCGATGGTGACTTTGTTCCACGGGATCGATGATGACTTTGTCTCACGTTATAGATGGTGACTTTGTCCCACGGGACCGATGATGACTTTGTCCCACGGGATCGATGGTGACTTTGACCCAAGTGATCGATGGTGACTTACGTGATCGATGGTGACTTTGTCCCAAGTGATCGATGGTGACTTTGTTACACGTGATCGATAGTGACTTTGTTCCACGTGATCGATGGTGACTTTGTTTCATGTAATCTATGATGATTTTGTTTCACATGATCAATGATAACTTTGTTCCACGTGATCGATGGTGATCTACAAGTGAGCCTGACAGTAAGCCTACTCATATCTGCGAAGTGTACTCAACTCGGTCCATGCCTAGCATCATATGCGGAGTTCTGATGTGGATATATTTAACATAACATGGCCGGATATTTGAAGATATCTGAAGCTAATCTTGGGGGGGGGCGGCATAGGTGCCTGTCGTCCAAGGGTAATCCTTAAGTGGGCCCTTGAACGTCTTCCAATGTGAAGAGAGTTGTCCTTAGCACTATGGCTGCAATCTTGTCGATCAACAATAGCAATAACAACAATACATAACATAAGGGCGATGATTGTAATTGTGTGCAGGTTACGGTGGAAGTTCGGGTGGTGTTTCTGAAGCTAGGAGAGATAGACACGGTAAATGAGTGCTACACCGCTGATGCCTTTATTCAAGCCAAGTGGAGAGAAAGTCAACTAGATGGAACAGAGAACAAGGTTTGTTGAATTATGAATAACTAGTATTTCAGGCTGTGTAGTCTGCAGTGCAATGATGTTTCCGAAACTCATTTCCTTGAGAAGAGAGCGCAGAGTATAAATGCTGGAGTTAAGCTAATAATTATTAGCTTCTGTAATCAGCTACTAGAATACCTCTATCATCTGATTCTGTCTTACGACTTCGTTTGTAATTTGTCAAGCATTTCATGTAAAAGTTCATACACGTAGCATTGTTAACTATCTCTTCAAAAATTCATTGGTATCGCCATGGTGTTGGAGTAGAAATTTTATCTGTCTATTCAGTGCTTCGCCAAATAGAAGATCCGAGGGAAACAATTCCACACGAAATATGCCTTCTCGCTCATTAATTAGCTCACCATCGATCAATTCAACAAGTTAATCCCGTAACCGGAACTTAACTTCACCAAACCTAAAATGATACATTTGTTCAAAGGAAGTGTGTAATTTGTGGTGATTTCCCATTACCTTTCTCAGTTTGCTGCGTTAGTTGACATATACGAAACACGTGCAGCTTACTGTTGGTCTATAATATATCTCAGTACCCTGAATCCAACATAGAAAATGTTACTTGATTTATTTACAACTCAATAGTCACTTCTGAATGTTGTGAAATACACCGGTAGTCCCGAGCCCAATGTCAACTTTCCTATAAGGAAAAGAAGAGGCCATTTCCATAACTAACTAATTTTTTATACATGTAGTTATTATATATTTTAAATATTCAAAGGAACCCTCTGATATAAACTGGGAAAACTATTGGGCGCCGAAGCTGTACATAGACAACAGCCGGGGTGATCCAAGGGAGAGGCTGTGGATGTCTGTGGAGTACGGAAAGAGTGGAGAGGCTTATGCTTGTGAGAGGCGAAGAGTGAAGGGAGTGTTTCTTGAAACCATGGAGCTCTATCAGTTCCCATTTGATACGCAGGTAAAACTCCACTCTCTCTAAAATCCTCTCGCACTCTGCTTAGAAAATAGAATCTTTTCTGCTTAGGTTCATTGTGAATCTTATTTTAGACATGCTTGTATTGTACCAAATGCTGCAGTGTTCTATTTTTGGTTTATCTTGTTGAGATAAAATGCTAAAACGCAGTGGAATTCTTTTGACACCAGATATTCAATCTTGTGGACGGGTTACCACTGTCATGGTTTCACAACTAATTGCTTAGAAGCAGAAAAAGTTCATGTAAATGTTGAGTTATGTTTCTGTACTCTTGTTGTTTAAATGATACGCACATGTTGGCGTCTTAGATGGGAATAATTGTGATTAATGTAACCCAATACTCTGACAGATCAAGCAGATCACCCGTATTTTAATTGTTTTTTTTGCAGATCATTCGTGTGCAGAAAAAGGGTACTGGCGCAAGTAGGCATACTGGTCTTGGAGATCTGTTAACGTTGTTACATCGTCTCTGATGTCGTAATCTCGATGAAACGGACGTTAAATTCTACTTGATTGATTGATAGTTCGCTGGAATGGAAATAGAGTCCCCAGCCATTACAATCAGTTCAATGTTATTTGAAAGACTCACACTGCTGATAGTTGGATTATGAGGAAATTGTCTAGTTTCACTGACAGGACTAGAAGGATCTACACAACATTGTTATCCATCCAGTTCTTTGCTGAATGTACCGGCTCAAATTCATACATTCTGCCTTTAGGCCAATATGCCACACATTCCTGGCTATCTCTAACCATATTTATAAGTGTATTACTCTCAATGTACTTTCGAAAGTAGTAGTTATAGACAAATAAGAAATATAATTGTTTATATTAATTTGTTTGGTATTCACTGATATAATGTATAGGATATAACAATGACGATACTATCGGAGCGGGTTGAGGGCGAGTTAGATCTTGTAGAAGACACTCAAGAACCCTCGAGCATTAACGTCCAGTCATTCGCTGATGAACAGGAGTGGAAGCTATACAACCACATTGAGACGAACAGAAACATAGTGGATAAAGTGTTGGAAGGTTCACGTGGTAAACATCCCAGCATTGGGTTCCGCTGTCGTGCCTCAAGGCGCATCGGCTTCTACATCTGGAACATTTACTTCGTTATGGTAGATATTGCTTGTATTACAACGTATTGTATTGCTTTGTATCGTACGTAGTTAATTCTGTTTAAGAAACAACTAGTCAATACAGGTCAACTCACAATCACGGTACCTTCTACCTTCAAAATAAGTTCACGCTCTGCTTCATTACCAAACCATGATGTCAGAGACTTTATCGTATTATTGTAATACTGCATTATTCATTTAGATTGCTCGACGATGACACCGTTGGTGATTCAGGAAACTTTTTGTAACAACGGAGTGACATTATTTCAGAAATACGTCAGTGTGGTTTTAGTTCCAAGACTATCTTTGTTGTAACATTTATAACGCTACAGTTTGTGATATGGATTGTGTTGTAGCATTTATGAATACTGTTGTGAATGATATGTAGGCCTACTGCGTTGTAGCAGTTACTAACGCAAATATGTACTCTGATGCAATATTAATAAACAATGTACTCTATTGTAACATATATAAACGCTGCAGTGTATGATTTGCGCGCTGTCGTTCACATCGTTCTCAGTCGGTCAACAGTATCCACAAAACAGACTTCAGCTCACCTTCATTCTGCTCCTCACGACAGTCACCTTCAAGTTCGCTGTCATGCGGATCCTGCCCAGGATCTCCTACCTCACCTACCTGGTAAGTTGATGCTCTATAATATTCAGTTGTTGGCGTTATTTTAATTTTATAATTTCTTACGTTCGTCAAATTAAACTGAAATGGCTTGCAGTACATACACTGGCAGATTGGCCGTCTGCTAACCAAAGCGTTTCATTCGTCTTCATTTCATCTAAAGTCACCCAGGATGAGAGTGCGTAGTGTAAGATTTCTTGTTGATTAACTCTCTCACTCCGGCGCCTCACCTAGGATGAGAGTGCGTAGTGTAAGATTTCTTGTTGATCAGCTCTCTCACTCAGGCGCCTTACCCAGGATGAGAGTGCGTAGTGTAAGATTTCTTGTTTATCAGCTCTCTCACTCAGGCTCCTCACCCAGGATGCGAATGTGCAACTAATAACGTTGACGATGTTTTGTAGGACTACTACATCATCTCCTCTATGTCACTGATAATGTTGATGATGTTGTGTCCCCAGTGTCGCAGCCTGCTCGTAGTGGGGATGCCAGCTGGCTTGCCAGCTGCAATTTGCGACTTCTTTCCCGCCCAGAAATGGACCTATCTCCCGTTTTT
>JAQFZF010004564.1:0-10469 GCA_034695365.1 Enchytraeus norvegicus
ACGTCATTTTCTCATACAAGGATGCTGTCAGGGACGTCTCAACAGCACATATCTCAGCAAACCGGTTCAACCAAAACGGTTGGAAGAAACATGAGCTGAAACTTGAAGCTGTGTTTAGTAGCAGATTTCGCAGCCCGTTGACACTATCAGCAGAGGGTCGAACCTGGACGCTGATCGAGCGTGGTCAGATAACGAAAAGGACGTTAAACCCATATTGTAATGCGTTGTATAGTAAATACAGAATACTACTTAATGATAAGAATTTACATACCAAAGCTCTGGCGTCCACGTCACACTTGTTTTCCAGCAGCAGCTTGCAGGCCTTCACGCTACCACAGTGAGCGGTAACGTGTAGAGGAGTCAAGTAATCCTAAAGAAACAAATAAGATAAATATTACTTTTTTGTTTAATACGTAAAGCCCGTTTAGTGACTGCAAGATATATTTCAAAATTTGCATAGAAATCCAACTTTTTCTTCAACTTTTTCTTAAGTACAACATATGCACATAATAAACAAAGTACAATTATAAATCAAATAGATTTTTGTGAACAAGAAAAAAGTTGAGAGACATTTAATAACACAGCTTCTAATTATATCCCAGTAGAAACGCTTGAAAAGGTGCGTGTTTAGTTATTTTTAGTTCTATTTTTGAGAACTGAGAAACCTACCACAGTGACATCCTCTACGTTTGCTCCACCTCGCGTGAGGAGCCTGGACGACTCCAAATGATCTCCCTGTGAGCTCATGTGCAGTGGTGCCAGACCATTCTTGGTGCGTGCTGATATAGGTGCACCGTGGTTGATTAGCACTGAGACTGTCTGGTCGTGGCCGCTGCGTGCAGCACAGTGCAGGGGTGTCAGCTCATCCTGGCAATAAATTATATCTTATATAAATATATAAATATATATAATAATAATATATAATAAATAAACGAATATATTATATTCGTTTATATGCAGATATTGTATGCAGATATTTGCATACTGAGGAAGGCAACGGGAAACCACCTCGGAAGTCAGAATATATTATATTATCTAGAAAAAGGGTTACATTTTGGGTGTGGTAAAGGCATGTCCTTTTTGATGGGATCAACCTGATGATCGATGGAGTGCTCATTAGTGAGCGGGATAGCAGATATGTATCTTGGACCTGCCATTTCGCAGTGCACTAGAGAGAGAGGATAGAAGGAGCACAGGACACACAGGCCTATACACAATGACATAACGGCATAATGATGATCATAGTCGATTGCACAAAGTGTCAAGTATAAGTAATCTCCTTGGGGTCAACTGTCAAAGAAACACCATCATAATCTGGTTTTTGCTGATTTGAAAAGCAATTACAAATTATACATATCGCATACTGACATGTTAACCTATAGTATACTATAAAAGTCGAAGTCCCTATCTAAATCTAATGAAAACCAAGTCCCTCAGTTACTCTACCTCACTGACAATCTGATTCCTAGCCACTCAGTGCAAGATGTCATCTTCGTTCTGGCAACACCAGAATGAATTTGGTGTTACTGGCCATGGAATGTACTGGCTTATTAGGCCCAAATAGCTTACTAGATCTAGACTGCAGTAAAAACTGAAAATATTATCTTTAGATTTGACAGATATAGTACACACCCTTGTTTGAGCATCAATTCGTGCCCCATTATCCACAAGTAGCTGAACCATATTCGTCCTGCCCCACTTACTCGCGACGTGTAAGGGTGTTATGGAATTCTGCAGGTTTAAACAGATTAGATCAATATAATTGGACCATAACTTAATGATATAATTAGAATTAGATAAATATAACTATGCACAGCCTGAATCTCGCTAACTATCAACAGTAACTGCAAGGGCAGACGGACGGAGTTTCAGATTTGCTGGGCCTAGAGTATGGAAGAGTCTGCCATCAAGTCTACGAAATTCTAATTAGCCATGTTTTAATTTTATGCAAAATAAAAACTCATCAGTATCATCTATCTCAGTCCACTGACGAAAAGATTCTGTTACTTTGTTAAAATGCTCTATCAAATCAAAATGAAATAGTTAGTTAATGTCCTGTTCATCATCTGACGACGATATCAGAGATGGATATAATATGATGCAATCTATTATAAAGCCTTGTGGATTTAATATTCTAGAAATAGATACTACAATTACTCATTTTGTTTCTAAAGATTAAGTAATTAAGAGATTCCTACCCTTGCTTTGAAGTCGATATCTGCACCGTAATCAAGCAGCAGCCTCGCCACCCTCGCGTTACCGTAATGTGCTGCTATATGAAGAGCTGTGAACCCGCCCTGCAAAAAATACATAAATACATACTGCAAAGTAGCATATAGTCGGATGCGACTTGGCGGTCTGTAATAGATTGTATAGAGCTTTGTCGAGTAAAGCTGTAATAAGCTTAACCCAATCTTTGTGACGGTAGTGCTCGATTATATTGAGACGTCTCGAAGAGAAGCCTTGTGCTTCTGAACCTTGACGTTAAATACACTCAAACCTGCCTACCCAGAAAAATATCAAAACAAATCACTTTAATAATAACGGCTACTGAACATTTTGGAGAAAGGACTAATTAATCAATTCTAAATGAGTAAGGAATAGAACTTACTGTACCGTAATTGATCAAATTGCAAGATTTCTTGTCTAACCTTTAAAACTCTCAACTTTGGTAAACCTTCATATCTTGCTTAGCTAATCACGCCCTATAAACCATCCGGCAGTCTTCGCTCACCTGGCACTAATCTCTTTAATATCCCTGATATACAATCATATATAGATAGGCGATCGTTCAGTTCTACCTCTACAACACTATGGAATTCTTTGTCACAAGATCTTGCATCATGTACATGTATAACCTTTCATTTATAACCTTTCAGGGTAAGCTGAAAACCCATTTGTTTCCTCCATAGATCTGTGTATCAGATTCTCTCGTTTCAAAAATTAAACGATCTATTTCAATCTAACTTTCGTGAATCGTTATAGTTATATTGTAGCCTATACGAATGAACCTCAGCTATATTAAAATTCAAATAATTATGTAAACAAGATATACGAACCTTTGTGATATCATTCACAATATTTCCTATGGCCTACAACATACAAAATAAAATAGAACAATTTACAATCTTACATAGGCCCCTAATTATAATTTATTACAAACTCAACGAAGTATATTAAGGTGATTATTTGTACTGTCACTTAGCAGGCCAGAAGTAATCATGGGAATGAAGCAGAGTTTTTCTGAAATCTTAGATAAAATTAGGCCTAATAGAAAGTGTAAATCATTTGTGAACTTGAAACAATTAGAAGGCATAATTAGATTTCAAGGATCCAGATGAAAATAGCGTATTTACGAGTGTAAGAATGACAGTAATAGATGTGCTACTGGCCGATCCAGTATACACGTAGGCAGAAATATAAGTAATAATTATTTATTTACCCGGCCCGAAGGGTCAGAATTCACAGCATTTCTGAGGAGCAGCTCAGCACTGGCCAAATCGTCCTTCTTAGCTGCGGCGTGCAGAGCGGGGAGCCTGGCCCCCTTACCTCCTCCCCCACCCCCAGCGCTCCCGGGCACCCCACTCATGCCGCGGGCTGTGTCGAACTCCATGAGAAGGTTGACAACTTCCTCGTGGCCCAGCTGTAGAGCTACTGCTAGAGGGGTGTACCCATCCTGCATAAAAAAAATTAAGAAACATGTCTAAGTAAAGTATTCAGATATACTTTTCACACACTTGCAGTGACTTACTTTTAACTTTTTTAACTTTCTGGAACTTTTACTTCCAGTTTAACGTTTCACACACTATAAAATATAGGCCGTCGGATAATATCTCTGTTGCCACTACTCTCAGAGACTTTGGTAGTTTTCCTGGACTGATTAAGATCTTTGTTCTTTGATTTTCTGTCTCATCTAGGCGCTGCGCAAACTTCTTAGAAGAACCGGGATATTGCTAGAACAATAATAATTATTGCCTTATTCAATGTATAATCTATAGTTCATGGCATTTCTTTCACAAATGTTTAATTAATCAATAGTCATTTATTTATTTATTACTTTACCTTTCGTTATAATTTAAAGTTATGCTGACTGCATTACCTGTGTGGTAATGGTCTGATCAGCATAGTTCTCGAGCAGTAGATGTACAACATAGGGGTGATTCTCCTGCGCCGCCATGTATAGAGCTGAGAATCCCGTCTGTTTGTTAGACAACAACAAAACCACCATGATAATTCTATTTAAATCAATCAATCAATTAGTATTTAGCGTCCGATTCCTCACCTAAAGGCGATGTCATGCACTGACACACTGGAAGGTCACACACGGAATGTGCAACTACGGACAGCTTTGAACAACCAGAACATTCCTGCAGTCACCCATGGTTAAGATGCATAAAGTTATAGAGCATTAATCAATCAATGCGAATTTAACGTCCGTTTCATCCTCTATCACACACATAAGAAACTATAAACCACAATAGTAAATTTGTACACGAGAAATTGAAAGTTAAAATCTATTTAAAGGAGTGAGCTTCTTACTAGTGTCATTGGAGATCGACAAAAATCGGTAGCAGAGATTTATTTATCTAACTTTCAAGTAGTTTATTACATGAAAAAACTTTATGATCTACAAACTCATGACATGATACCCTGTACAAGCACAGTAAATCAGAATGGCACGACTTGTGGTCAGTCATGTAACGAAAGACCAAACTAGTACTCTTTATTAAGGTTATTTAGATTTGTATTGGGCCCTGCTGTAAATGATCTAAGAGACGTCTCAACTGAACATATCTCAGAAAACTGGTTCACCGAAATGGTTGGCTGAAACATGAAATGAAGAGAAAATAATAATGACAAGTATTTCAAACCTGTGATTGAGCATTAATTCTTGCGCCATTTTCTAACAGCAAGCGAACAATTTCTTCTTGACCAGCCAATGAAGCTATATGCAGCGCTGTGTAGCCTTTCTGCATAAAAATCAATCAATCATTCAATCAATCATAAACCAATCAAGCAGATATCAATAAATAAATGCGATTCCCACGTTCGTTTCATCATCTGACGATGACATCAGGGACGTCTCCAACAACATTTGAATTACTAGCTTGTCCATCCAAACAAGACTAGCAAAAACAAATTTTGCAGGAGAAGAATACGGCCAGTTTTAGTTTAGGGTTTGTTAAACTTTGAGACAAATGCAGAAGTCAATATTCAACAAAGCATACAAACACACATACAAACATGGGACTGTGCAAACATAAACACAAAAAGTACTAATATATGAAAGATTAGTATTTGTTCTGAAATTATTTTACATCACTTAATAGATAATTCGAAGTACCTATAACTTTTTGTGGAGTTATCATCACATTTTATCTTCGCTTTCCAATTATAAATGGCACGGAACAAATCTAGGACAATTAAAATAAAGGCTAGGACCAGGACTTCATGGCCATGATGAATGTTAATAAACTATATACTAAATAATTAATTAATTACTGAAGAACAGTGTACTAACCTTAGTTGGAGCTTCGATGAAGGCACCTCGTCTGATCAGCTGCAATATAACGAGAGCATGTCCTTCCTTTGAAGCCAGATGGAGTCCACTCAACCCGTTCTGTAAACAATGAAAACGTTCAATGAAAACAATGATCAACGTGATGAGAATATCTTGACAATATCTTGACAATATCTTGACAAAATAAATTGTATTGATTTAAAATTAGCACTGTGAAATTTAAATCTCAACACGAATTTGTTTTATAACAAGTAGCAACAACAGCACAATTAGAGTGTTGCCGCGTCCTTAATAACATCGAGCACTATGAGCCAAAGCTATCGGTCGATGAAGTCCAAGTAAAGCCAATTTAAAATCGATATTCAAAACGACAAGGGCCCCGTGAGACAGTGCAGAACCAACCAATGAACTAGAAACCAGTCCAAAACCGGAAAACTAGTCGTACACAAGCCTACAATGCCCTACATGTCAACCCAATCGAAGGTAAAGGTGTCAATCAAACAGTGGCTTACGCACAGTGGGGTGGTCAGAGGGGTGACCAGGCACAATTTGGAGGAGAGAAAATTTTAACTTTTTAGATGTTTCTATACATTGCAGACATGGAGACCATTTTTCCTTTTTGGGGTGGCCACTGGGGTGACCAGCCCTTCATTTGGGGTGGCCATGGCCACCGCGGCCACCCCTCAGAAACACCACTGAAATCAATCAATCACTGTTTTGCGTGTTTTATGTCATAAGGGAAAAGGTGTTATTTATATGGCAGAAGAGAAAAAAATTTGGTGTCATGTTAAATATGTATTTTTTTATTCAACAAGAATAGTTGAAAAATCACGAAAGCTAGCTAATAAATCTTAACCCATAATATAATCTAACATATAACTATACAATCATGCAAAAGAAACTCATTTAAAATTTGTGCATATATAGCACCTTTTCCCTCTAAAGGAACATTGTGTGCAATGTGCATGCTATAATATGATCTGGTCACGTGCCAGGGTGTTACGAAGCATGACGCGTGGTTTCGCGCTGTTGTCAGCCAGATAAGAGGAAAACATGGAGATCAATATCAACTTACACCGATGCCAGGCTGTCGATTATAACAATCTATCACGCAGTGGATAGAATACCAATGGCATAAATAAAATATTGATGGGCAGAAAAACAGATATACAGACGCCGAGACGTATGAATGGGAGGATGAATTTGATGAATAGATGAACGGATGAATGAACCGTTTGATTGATTGATTTGTAGGCCTATTCCTTTTCGATTTGACATACTGTACGTTAACGCCTGTAAAGAACTGTGGAGCTTCAGAGATTCCACTGATTGAACGTAAATTTAAACCGAATAGATAGACTGATAGGTTGATTATAAATCAATATAGAATGATTTAGAGATTGATACTCTTTACGTCTCCGTGGCTCTTTTGTTAGCAAATCGGTAGTTTGTGTCGAATTTTTCGCGTAAGTCCGGATTTCGATGCCCTATCGAGTGAATCTGAGAGTAAAATCTCGGATACGGAAACGGGCAAACCAAGCCTCCATCCATTCGTGGACGTCGATTGAGAGGAATTAGCAGGTTCGTGACTGCTTTTGAAGGTTGCCAAGCTATGCGCAGCTCCGACGTACAATAGAACTATCGTATCTGTGAAGAGTGGCAATCTCACCGTTAGTTTCTGACAATTATCACCTATGTGCTGTATCGCTTAGTTGGAGATCATCTCCCGTGTCTAACACTCAGTTTTGAGAATGGAAAAAATACTTTGAACAGACAGAAAAGCTATTGTTCAGCGAGAAAGCTTTGAGTCGTTTCCGAATTGTGCAGTCGTCAGAGCGTGTACAGCAGCAACTGATTTTTTTAGCAATGGAGAGTGAAGCAGCTTGCTGAAGACTTCAGTTCACGCTTCCCAGAGCTGAGTATTGTACTTCTGGTTTCAAAATCTGGTTTCAAATTCTGGCTTCAAAATCTGGTTTCAATCTGGTTCCAAATCTGGTTTTAATTAAAATTTTTGGTTTCAAATCAAATTTCAAATTCTGGTTTCAAATCTGGTTTCAAAATCTTCCATCGTAGCCAACCACATAACCACCGAGTCTCTCGACGAAAATTTAAATGGGTAGATGTGTTTCAATGGGTAAATGTATGGAACATGAACCGGCAAGTAAACGAGACACTAGTTGCGAGAGACAGAAAAAATATCAGACGATGCAAAAATAGATATAAACTACGAGAACTGGAACTATACACAGGTAAAACATGTAATTAACTCCCTGGATAATAGTGCATGCTGTCACGCTAGCAATGCATCAAAGCTGCTGGATGCGGCTAATGCCCAGGCTATAATTATATCTCGCACCATACCATGATGTTGCATAGCAACATTATCTATCTATCTATCTTATTCTCTGCCAAAAGGCAGGTCCATGGCACATATTCACAAGACACAAAGAGGGGGCTCCTTGTGTCTTGTAAATCTGTGCCTTAAACAATTTCCTCTCTACCCCTGAAAGCATGTCTATGCCATTCAAATTAAAATACTTTTGCACTGTTGCCTGAAGTATGTAATAAGTTATAATAGACAGCCATATATTAGCAAATGCTTTACAATTGCAAGATAATGATTCATCAAGGTTCTATAGGTAAGCGAGATGTTTAGCCGAGTCTGTGAAAAATACTTAACAAAAGAGTTGCCTGAAATGACAACTATATTGAAAGACTTGCCCCACAACAATACTAAAAATCTTGTCAATGCTTGTACGGTATGTGATTATAGTGATAACATTCGACATTGCATAGTGCTTTTTGTACCAGCTAAAACTAGAAGGTATCCATTGGTAAAATGAACAAATATCAAACAGGCTACATAAAATTTGCACTTTCGTACATGATAATAGAACTCGCTAAATAATATTATTATTTTTTTGTGAATTGTTTACGAGCATAAAATAATTATTCGTCAGCAAAACTAAGTAAAAGTACGGCAGGTAAGCAAAATAAGAAAGCAAGTAACATTAAATTATAGATGGCATGCAATATGTAATGGAAGATTTGATGAGAAAATGAAAATGAAAAAAATAAGACCTCACACATGTGCATGATTAATAAGGCATTATATGGTATGTTGTATGATATGACATTTAACTGAGTCTTACAAAGCGGAATATACGTGCATAATTCTATCATTTCAAAGTGGGGGCTCGAGAATGACGAATTACGTAGATATTAACATTTCAAGGAGCTGCCGTTAGGCAGGTCCCTGGAGCCAATATCATAGAACATGCGAACCTGATGTTTAATGTTTAATATGCCGTGATATGATATAGTAAGCTATATCATGCCGGGGGATCTCTATAATTTACAACTTTACATTATCAAACAAGATTACTTATCAGCATTTAGGTTCTAAAAGAAATACTCAAAAAAATACAAAATAAACCAAATCACGATGATCAACATCAGAACGTGAGAAGCAAGTAAACAGTGTACACAAAACATAATTAAGACGATTAAGCGAGACCTCCAATAGAAGAAAATGCAAATACATTATTTATGAAAGAACATGCAACGACAATTGACAGCTTCCCTGCAAAGCAATGTTATTAAATGTTACAATAACAAATCGAATTTCATATAATAATTCTGAGGACATTTAAAATTTGCACATTCACGCCACATAGTGTGCGCCTCGAGCCATTATTGTTATTATAAGCTTCTTTAGCTACAAAAGCTCATTGAATTTCAACTGACGGGACACAACCAGACATTACAAAAGAATATCATTCCTGTAGTATTGTGCATTTACAACAATATACGAAAAATAACATTACCGGTTTCAAAAGGAGAAGAATATCATAGAAATTGTGAATTATCTAACATTACCTAATGTTGCACCTGTGTTAATATAAGAGATCAGTGTTGACAACTACCATCTAAAAAAAGCTAAAGTTAAATTTAGCGTCAGTTTCGCAGCCTGATGGTTGCATCAATGATGGGTGAGCTCTGAGATTCTAACCGTGCACCCATGGAGCCCAATCCGGATACCATACTGAATGCGCCACCGGCATATCTATCTATCTAGTGCTCTGCCAAGCAGTCGGTCCTGGGAGTCCATCTCCTCCATAACTCTCTATCGCTAGCTTTATCGTTAGACATAATTCATATAAAGCATTTGACACAATCGGTATGCCATGATAATGAATGTAATGAAATAAAATGTAATGTAATGTAATTCTATATCATTCAATTTAATGATATCAAATATAAGAGATATATTTTTGCAACATATCATAAATGTAAGTATGCATAAAATTCAATAGCATTTAAGTAACGCAATTAACAAGCCTCCACTTACGGCATTTGTTGCATTTATGTCCAGATCATTCGAGTCGAGTAGATTAGTGAGTCTATCGAGGTTACCACTGCGACAAGCTTTCAAAAACTCCTGAGTGGCATCCATCTGCATGAAGCAAGAAGAAGCATTCAATATAATTTATCATACAATCACAAGTACATGTATATTCATTATTTTATAAATTGGCATCAGATCCGCAGAATTACTTCAATATTATAATCTATAATCTATAATCTACTTCTTTATCAATCAATTAATGTAGGGACGTCACACATGACACACGCACAAGTTCACTCTACGTCACACTTATCGATGCACACATCACTGATATCCATAATCTATGGAGCCATCATGAGAAGCAGGAAATACAGAATGGATAATTAATCAACGAGGATTTAACACTCGATTCCTCATCCGAAGACGACGTCAGGGACGTCGTCGAGAGGGATAGGTCAAGCTTGATACCGAATAGGCTGTTGCACCGGGACTATCACAGGGAAACCATGTAATTTAAGATTCAGAGCTATAGTAGGCTATTAGTATCAGCAGCAGTAATGCCATCAGTGGAATTTCTGAGGAGTGGCGTGGGGTGGCCAT